>CAUZXS010000337.1:0-128877 GCA_963585895.1 Sepioteuthis lessoniana | reverse complement strand
TAAATAAAGAGTGCTTGATAACAGTGAGAAACTCAATGTAGATTAAATTTAGGATAGCGTTGACGTGGACAAAACGGCGCTTGAGAGCTGTCAGTTTCTCACCTATACAATAAGAGTTTTCGGTCTGGTGATCGTGTCGGCGAGTTTTTTTTTTATTTTTGCAATACTACATATTCCTATTTTTTGTTTCAGTAGTTTTTTTTTAAGTACGGGGAGTTTACTAATAAATAATATCTTAGCATGTAAATGTTGGTTGTATAATATTACAAGAGATAATGAAATATTGGTATCTTGTTAGGGTGTACTTATTTATGGATCATATCAGATGATTTTCTTTTCATATTCGCATTACCAGTTTATTTTATCAAATTTCTAAGAAAATCATACTCTAAGCTTTTGGCATTTAAATTTTCAAGCACTAAAAATTAGAAAACTTTACGTTCAGCATTTACATCAGAATTCAAAATCGTATACCTGAAGTTGTCTCTCTTTATCAGACGTTCAAACATGTAGAAATCTGTTTAGCATTGGGAGCGTAAGAAAATTCAAGACTAATTCTAGTTACAAATTGGACAGGAAATCGCTGTATAATTTAAGAGGATTTTAAAAGTATTTCGTTTATAAAAATTACGCTTCAATGAGCCGCTTTTTACCTGTATTACAGATAGATACAAACATACAAAAACGGATCCTTATAATATCGGTTTGTTCTGTGAACGCCTTACATGATGTAATTGTTAGCAAGCGTATCTAACAGACCATTACCAGTGAGTTCGATTCTAACTGGGTGTAGCCTTGTGCTACAGCGTAGCAAGCAGGCTGTTTGCTTTTCATTTTGATTTAATGCTCTTGGGAATAGCATGGATAAGTTGTAGGGCAGATAGAGTTCTGTAGCCTTGGTTTGCCAACCAATCTAGAGGAAGGAAAACTCTGTATCTAAACCTGCTTTACTTCGCTTAAAAATCGTCTTTGTGTCACATTCTGATCGTGGCAAAGGGGTTTGGTAAATATATACGACGTAGTAAACAACGGGTTAAATAAATATACATATACAGATATTATATTTGAAATTTTCATTAGGTTCTGAAAATTTATCTTACGCTACTTGGTAATATAAAGAGGAGCGAAAAGAAACCACTTTAATATTTTATTTTATCGACTTCTCGTAATTAATTTTTTTTATAAATGAGTTTTTGTTTGTTTGTTTGTTTCTATTCATTCATATTTAAAGTGAATCAATACTAAGTAAAAAGTAGCTAACCTCAGCGATCTAAATAATGATGTTGAACACCCTATCCAATACTTATTACCATTACAATATCAGCGTAAAATTTATTTTTTCTAGCAAACTACAGAAATTATATTTATTAGCTTGACTTTTTAGTAAGCTCAGAAGCCAAGGTACACCTGACTACGTCAAGCAAACTGATTATATATGTAATAAAATAGAGATAAAAGTGTCACTTAAAAGAAATTGTCAGATTATCTTCTCCGTCCAATCGTTCTTGATCTGCCTACACATGTCGCCTGCATATGATAAGCAAGCTCATTTAACGGACCCATTCTCTTGTGTAATTAATTCGACTATTACAATGCTCCATTATTTTCGTCTCATGTCAAACTAAGCAAAATGAATAAGTGCGCACAGGCACACACAAATATATGTCCACAAAATTTGAAGCTCTACTAAAAGTTCGGCCACAATCTTCAGACAGTAGCACAAAAAAAGACCCCAAAACTAATTGCTTATAATTTTGTTAACTTCCAAGTCACCAGTTCTGTTTCAGATTCGAGGCACAGAGATTTTTTTAGATTGTTATAGTAAATTATACACAATAAATTATTGCCATCCTTATATATATATATATATATATATATATATATATATATATGTGTGTGTGTGTGTGTGTGTGTGTGTGTGTGTGAGAGAGAGAGAGAGAGAGAGAGAGAGAGATAGAGAGGAAAGAATGAAATCAAATACAACAGAATGAGATAGAAAAAGATAGTTTAAAAAATCAGATTGACATATTTCTCGAAAAGAATTCATCTTAAGAATGAAAATAAAATTATTGGCAAAGATGTATCAACAAAACAAGCGAGAAAAGCGTGATAATTATTGGGGAGCGTAAGAACGCATAGTTTAATTGTTATTTAATTACTTCAGTCAGTTTTTTTTTCATAAATAGTCAGGTGAAAGGATTTTGTCACATGGTAAAATTTTTGCGTACTCATTTATAATAAATCAAAAATGTATTTTACCAGTATTTGAAATGTATTGATTTCGAAGATTAATAAATGAGTCATTTTCTTTATGTACACGTGTGTGCACAAATATGCCACGTTACAAAATTCTCATACTTTATTTATACTGTTAACTTGCGACTTCTATTTTCGTCCGATGATTGTGTAATCCACGTTGAACTTTAAGTAATGGATCCAAAGAGTATATAATTCGAATATATATATATATATATATATATATATATATATATATATATATAGGCTCGAAACTTTATGTAAACATCACTGTGAGGTCTCACAGAGTTAGAAATAAACTCAAACTTTGTTGGATACAAGGTAAGATATGAACCTTGTATCAAAATTAGTTTTGTCCTAACAATGCACAGAATATGGACAATAGATCTAGGAGATTGGAAAGGGGAATTCTCATTTCAATTTGGAAGAGTTTTTCAGCTACTTAATTCCTTTCATACCTCATGTTTAAAATCCTTAATGGCGGCTAAAATCTTTGGCTGTATAAAAGGATTCTGGGGTTGTTTAAATACTATGACCAGTAATTAAAAAAAAAAGACTAGTAATACCCTACAAAACAGCTGCTGTACAGCCATCAGCCTCTCATTTCACAAACTATACCAGTAAAATGAACAAGATATGTGGGGGACTGCTGGAGAAGCAAAGATGAATTAATTAGCAATGTTCTTCTATGGACCCATACACATAGACGCGCAAGTGTTGGTCGACTAGCTGAGGAATACTTCAGCTCTGTGTGGACATAAGATGCAGCCTCGAAAATCTACCAAGAGTAAAAGATTATAGGGATGAACTGCCTGAGAAATTCAGGGAACCCCGTGCTGTCAGTGCGACTTGATAATGACGATGATGATAATCTGATTGCTCGATTGTTAATAAGACTTTTAAAAGATAAAAAAGAAAAAGGAAGGTATTTATAAAAAAGTGCACGCTCTGTCTTATATACATATATATATATGTGTGTGTGTGTGTGTGTGTTTGTGTGTGACCGTAAAAATGACACCGTTTTCTCAAAATTTTATACCATATGTATTGATATATATATATATATATATATATATATATATATATATATATATATATATATATATATATATCCTTATTAACAATAATATGGAAACAAATGTCAGCTTTGAAAATTTTATATCATTTTCAGCTTAATAAAAACCAAAATTTCTATCAAGTAAGAAATATATGCGATTTTTTAAGTACCAGAAGTGAAGGTTTAAGGGCCACATTATAAATATTCTCTTTATTTGATAAGGTTTTTGGGTAAATTATCCAAATAGGGATTAAAAAAAGAAATTATGTTTCTGACGAGTAATGGAAAAAATACAACTAATAATAATGATAATACAGACAGACATTGATGTGGAAAATACTAACGGCTCAAATTACGGTGTATTACTATTACAGTGTATTACTATTCACTCATAAGTCGCGGACTGTTCCTCGAGGAACAGAAAGAATGCCGCAGGGGAACCAGAAGAACAGGAGATCTACGATACATTGATCATCACATCCGCAAGGAAAGCAAAATGTGGCGAAAAAATCTTGGATTAACAACAAAAAGGCATTTGATATGGTCCCGCAAAGCTGGATAATAAACCGTTTCAAAATGTACAAGATATCCCTCGAAATTTATTGAAAATACCATGGAAAACTGGAGAGTCGAACTGACACTGGGAGGAAAAAGCTTAAGGCGAAAATCCAAAGAGGGATCTTCCGGGAAGATGCACTATTACCATTACTATTTGTAATGGCGATGATGTCATTCAATCTTATACTTAGGAAATACACAGGCGGATATAAACTTCATAAATCACAAGAAAAAATCAACCACTAAATGTACATGGACGACATCAAACTATTTGCAAAAAAAAAAAAAAAAAAAGAAAAAATGAAAAAGAATTGCAAACCCTAATACAGGCAGTGAGTATACATAGTCAAGATATAGGGATGAAATTTAGCATAGAAAAATGTGCCATTTTTATACGTACAAACAGTTCTTTTTCAAACAGTTTAGTTTAATATAAGTGCACAGTTTAAATGTCAAAACAGTTTCATTTTAAACAATTCAGTTTAGCACAAATACAGTTTAAATATCAAAGACTTCTCTTTGACCTATAGATAGGGCCCTATCAGGTGCTACCACTCCGGGCCAGAGTGAACCTGGGAACGTTGGTAATGAAAGGGTATTCCGCATTCCCCAAAGGTCCAGCATTACTGAAGCCTCTCCATCAAATTGTTTAGTGTCATATCCAAGACACTCATTGGGTGGTTCTTACTCCTCTGCAGAAAAGAGTCGGTGTATTCTGCTGCTCCTGCCCACTGGGCCAACAAATACTTGGGAATATTGGAAGCGGACACCATCAAACATACGGAGATGATAGAAAAAAAAAAAATTAAAAAAAAAAGGAATACCTCAGGAGAACGAGAAAATGACTCGAAACCAAACTACATAGCAGAAATCTTATCAAAGAGATAAGATACTCGGAACGATTCTTAAAGTGGACCAGAGAAGAACTTCTACAAATGGACCTGAGAACAAGAAAATTCACGACGATGCCTTGGGCCTTACATCCCAAAGATAACGTAGACTGTATGTGTCAAGAAAAGAAGGAGGAAATGGACTCGCCAGTATTGAAGATAGTGTTGATGCCTCAATTTACTGACTAGAAGACTACATGAAAAAGTGCAAAGGAAAACTGATTACTGTGACTAGAAACAATACAGATAACACAAATATCAACTGAATAAAAATAACCAGAAAAAAAAAGGAAAGAAAAACAACTGTATGAACATTTCAAGCGACAAACGAAATCTCCTACGAGAAAACCCGGGCATGGCTAAGAAAAGTGAAACCTTAAGAGAGAAACTGAATCTCATCTGACACTAGCACAAAACACTGCCATGAGAACATACAATGTCAAAACAAGAAATATCAGATGTAGATTATTTGGTGTTAGAGACAAAACGATCAATCACATAATAAACGAATGCAGTAAATTAGCACAAAAAGAGTATGAGACTAGATACGACTGGGTGGGGGAGGTAATTCAATGGGAATTAAGCAAACAATCTTAAATTTTACCATACAAACCAATCGTATATACACAACCAAGAATCTGTCCTAGAAAATTAGACACACAAACTTCTTTGGGATTTTGAAAAACAAATGGATCACCTAATCTTAGCCAGACGACCAGACCTAGTGATAGTCAACAACAACAACAACAACAAAAAAAAAAAAAAGAAAAAAAAGAACCTGCTGAATAGTAGACTTTGCCGTTCCGGCTGACTACACGGTAAAACTGAAGGAAAGCGAAAGGAGAGATAAGTACCTAGACCTTGCAAGAGAACTGAAAAAATTATGTAACATGAAATTAACAGTGATACTAATTGCAATTAGTGCACTCAATACAGCCACCAAAGGATTACTACCGGGACTGGAAGACTTAGAAATAAGAGGACTAGTGGAGACCATCCAAACTACAGGATTGTTGAGATCAACCAGGATCTTAAGAAGAGTTCTGGAGAGGGAGAGACTTGTTGTCACTCAGACTCCAGTAGAAAACCATCAGCTAACACTGGTGTGAAAAACTCTCAAATGAGTAAAGTAATATAAACCTTATGTAAGTTAACTAGAAGAAAAGAACTTGTCATCTAAGGGATCTTTCTGTTCTAGCAGATTACAGAGTGATTATGAAAGATAGCAAAAAAAAATTAATAATTATCTGGATCTTGTCAGAGAACTGAAAAAGTTGTGATCATGAAGGTTGGCGTGTTTGGAACGGTCCTGAAAGTCTTGGTTAAGAGACCGTTGGAACTGGAAACTATAGTAAGAATCGAGACTATACAGGCCACATCAGTGTTAAAATGAGCTAGAATACTTAGAAGAAGCAAGGAAACTTGTGAAGACTTGCTGATAGACAGATTTCAGTGAAAAACCACCAGTTAAAAATGGTGGGAAAAAACTTGCCAGGAGTGAAATAATAAAAGTAAAATAAAAATATCAAGTTAATGTTGTAAAATTTACGCTGACATTACTTGTGGACTGTTGCTTAACTCTTAAATTCACGCATTATTAAATTATTCATTCATACATTTTCGCAATTAAGACAAAACACTTCTTTCTTTAAAACTCTAGAGTACACGCATGTGCCCACACACATGCTTGTACTCATTTGCACATTGGCGAATGTCTGCTGGTTTTCCTTTTCAGTACTCCATCAAGTCATGCTGCAATCGTTTCTTCGTATGTTTTCGAGGATAGAGTTAATTAGGCGAGATAAAAAGCTGTATTATTTGCTGAGGGAAGATAAAATACAGATAATAGTCAATAAGATAGAGAGGGTAAATTATAAATCGAATCCAATGAGGAGAAAGCTTTATAACGCAATATTTATAAACTAGTATAGTTACCGTCATAAATTATTATTTATTATTCCTGGATTGACAGTTCAGCTTGTCTAGGGGCTTGCACGCCCATCTGCCGACGGAAAACCTTTAAAATCAGGCGAGTAAAAACAAACAAACAAAAAAAAAAAAACAAAAACAAAAACAAAAAACAAAAAACGAAAAGCAAAGCGAACGTTGCAAGATGAGTATCAAAAGAGAATAGGCCTGAAAGACAGAGAAATTAAAAAAGAAAGGACATGAATAATGGAGAAAATTGAAGTATAGAAAGTGATAATGAGGAAAAAGAAGAAAGAAAATCAAAAATAAAAGTGAAAGGACAAAAAGAAGAGAGAGATTAAGTCGTAGCGTCAACTCTCTCTGTCTACTTTGATTCAAGTGACGTCGAACAATACCTCGCGCCACTTTAACAATGGAATTTCTAATAACTAAAAAGCAGTTATTTCCTATTATGTACCGTGATTATGTAGCTATTGGCATTCTGAAAAAAGAAAAAAAACAAACAAAATAAAAACAGGAAATCATTCCCTTTGACAAATTCAGAACAGAAATAAGAAAAAAATCTATTATGATTAGGTTTAAAACTATTTCATAAAAACAAAACAACTTCATCTGATAGTAGTCCGAAATTATGTGAAAAATAATTGTCTTTTATATCTAGTGGTTGTAGACTTAAAAATGAATCTCCCAAAAGTTACCTATTGATATATGTTGGATATCTATTATAGAAGAGCATTTATTATGTTGCCTACATCGGCGATGATAGACTTCTGGAGGATAAGGAACAGAAGACACAGAAGCTCTGTTAAAGATTTATCGAACTTACACTTTGAGATATAGGATAACCTACTGACATTAGATACTTATATTTACTGGGTCCGTTCCCGCAAGACCTCGATATCTTGGAATGTGATCTTACGACTTTTGAATAGGTGCAGAATACGAGGTTTCTTCTTCGCTGTTTTCCCGGCATCTGAACACTAATCTCGGTATCCCACACTTCCTTCACTCGGTCAAATCGACATGCGGATCACATATGCAAATTCAGGGTTTCGAGTTTGACCTCAAGCATCCGGCTGTCTACCGGAAACTCACCTTGTTATTCTTCAGTAGCTTAAACTATTTTGATCCAGTTTTCTACTTCATATTATGGGAATTGAGATATCATCTTTTATTTAGATTCTGCTCTATCGGTGAGGCTTAAAATACGCCCACTGCACTTCCCATGACTCACAGAGAGAGAGAGAGAGAGAGAGAGAGAGAGAGAGAGAGAAGGGGAAGGAACTTTTGTGTATTGAAAAAGAAACGAGTTTACCATGAGGGTTCACCTGACTGGCCTTTTGTTGACGGTCACACTGCTGGGCATTAGGATCACTGATGGTAGAAGGCTGCCACTATATTATAATTGAAAACTAGCCTTAATTTACCGAATAAAAAACTTCTGCAGTTTAAATAATTTTTATTCGTCAGAATTTATAAATACCATCTTTTAAGTATATTTTAGAATTTACATCAAAGTTGTCCCAAAAAAGAAACTATTGCTTTATAACGCGATCAAATTGTGTTATGAAGGATGTTCCAAAGTTGAAACCAATTTATTTTCACGCAAACTACAACAGACAGATAGCATATTAAGTTTTTTTCAATAGTTCTTGGCGACAAGACACGAATTTCTCATATAGCTATCACTACTCGCTATGCATATTCACCAACTAAAAACAAGATCCTGCAAGTTGCCCTTATAAGAGGGTTGATTCGAAATTAATGTCTTAATCCTATTATGTTATTCAAGAACGTCAGATATTTATTGGCAAGTAAAGTTGAGACCGTAGTCGAGGGCGACCCTTTTCAATAGCTACAACACCAAGGTTTAGGGGAGGGCGCTACTCCTTTCCCTGGATTGCTCCACTTTACCCTTGATACGTACCTTATACGAGTGTTAAGCAAGGAAGTATCAAGTACTATTTTTTTAAGTCTTTCGTATGACGTGACCTGGGATTGAACCCAGGTCTTCCGGACCATTGGCGAACACTCTACCCACTAGCCCAATGAGCCGATTAATATATTCTAAAGATAGCTGCTGTGCGACAGTCTTGAAAACTAGCATCATACATGAAAGCTGAATTTCTCTATTCAGAAAAAATACCTCCTTTGTTAGTTTTAGACGCTTGCTGAGCGTTGACAGATACTATTTTGTCGATGCAAGCACAGTCAGGTGTTGGGTAATGTGTTTCAGCAGGGGCAATGTGAGTGACAATATCCATTCAATACAACTAACAAGCTATGAAGGATGAACTACCCGAAAAACAATTTTCTGACAACGATGACCTCATCGCTGCTGTAAATAAGTGACCTCAAATTACCATTGAGGTTAAACTTGCGAAGTCGGTATTAGAACCCGAGGTCAATTAAATATCCATGAAAAAATCAGGTCCCTCAGGCTTTCTGTTTGGCCAAGATCATCGGGCAGGCATCTCACACAATCACACACTCAAATTACAGCATCGTAATTCTTCCAAATACGTTTATGGATAAAAAAGAAAAAGTGAAGTCAATTCTCCAAAGGTTTTGATAGAGTCGGTTAAGACCTGAAAGCAACAATATTTATACGAATAGACAGGATCTGTCATCCTTGATATAAATATGAATAATATATATTCGCTTTTTTATCATTTGACAGAGAACCGCTATGTATTTGTAACAGAGCTCGACAGTGTATGTGTATACGTCTACGCATACAGTCGCAGTCGTTTTGAAATTCCATCCGATCTCAAGTAAATTACAAGGTATATTTAAAAAGTATTGAGACTGAAGCAGTATTTACCAAGACATAAATGAACAATGAACGAAATGTTAATTTTCTTTAAAAGATGGGGAGTGTTGAAAAACTATTTAGATTGAAGCTGTTTGCAATAAGACAGAAATAAACAATGAATGAAATGTTAATTTTCGTGAAAATAATCTCTTTCCAGAAAAAATTCATTTGATGATTTTCACGTCCTCAAGTTTCTTCCCTGGATGTGAATTTTCAGTTTAGAAAAGAAGAAAAATGACACGAATTTGATCTGATAGATATGGAAAATGCTGCACTTGTACATTCATACCCTTCTTCAAAAACGACAGATCAAATAATGTCAAGATTGCAGATCAGGAACTGACAGAGTCGTCTAGACTTTGTTAAGACATTTTATTATACCGAGTGAAGCAGAATTATCTCCCGGGTTTGGAACATAAATAAGAAAAACAACATAGATACCATTAAAAAATTATTTTCATTACAAGAAAGAACAATATTTGTCATTTTAATTGTTTTCATCACTGTTTTAAATATGATGTCGTTCAAATGCTTGTCCTCACTAACTATTCACTCCTTACCTTAAAATTCAAATGCTTGTCCTCACTAACTATACACTCTTGACGCCTTACCTTAAAATTCTGCAGCACTCACATAATCACTGGCACTGGTTTTGGTGCGATTTCATGACCAATAAAATATTTCAATATTTGTGGTCTACTTTTAAAGATTTAAGTTTTTAGGTATAACGAGAAGATGTAATCATAAAAGGAATTAGTGAGTGCGCCGGCCGCGATGTGTCACCACGTTGGGAGATAGGGCGTCCAGTGGAAGAAAAAAAATTACAAACGCACAAGAGTCACCATGATGGCAATTAAAATGATATGACTGTCGCTGTTCTTCTATCCTCTTACCCCTATTAGCATCTGTGCGGCGGCAAATTTAAGTCCAGGAGATAATTCTGCCAGACCCTGTATAAGTTGCCCATCTGTCCACACGACATCTAAATTTTGAATCTATATTTTTAAAAATGATATAGATTCAGTATCTTTTGGATAACACATCGTATATTTCAAATGCTATAATGAATATGATGATTTTGATTCGTCAATAATCGTTTTGTATGAGTGTTTTCCCGAATATAAATAAACATTTTTGTTATATTTTAACGAATTCATATGCATATTAGAGGTAATATATCTTAATTCTCAACATTTTTCTTTAAAAATCGTTTTATTTCTTTAACAATATGTTATTTTTTGAAGTGAAAGAATTCATTAAGAAATACTTTTTTGTTGCATTGCTGGGTCTTGAAGAAATTTTCCACAGAAAGTGACGAAAAGATATGACAACGAGTTCATACAAAAGGAAGAAGTAGGCAAGTGAGGATATAGAAAAATTCCACTCACTTTATTAGAGGTTTTCAGTTTTCCATTTGACCGGTCTTAAGACCGGTCAAATGGAAAACTGAAAACCTCTAATAAAGTGAGTGGAATTTTTCTATATATTAAGAAGACGTAAAAAGGTATTGAGTCAGCGAAAGAAAGATTCATAATTCGTAGGCCATTCCCAATAGAGGGGACGGTTTAATTAGCTCAGAAACTTAAAGTCCTTATTTGACATCAGCCAGCTATTTACTGAATCGTTTTCAAAATTCCCTAAGTGTCGTGTGACCATTTCACATACTTAACATAAGAGTTCTCTCAAATTAAAATAGCTATTGTAGATACTCCCAAATTTTGTGTTTTCTGATATTTTCCTGGGGGGGGGTGTCTTGCATTATAATTTTTGGACTTGTTTTTCGTTTCATGTCTTTTTTTTTGCTTTTTATTGTTTTACATCCTACGACCGTTTAAAAAGTAGAACGGATCGAGTCCTAGCGGTTGTAAAAAGCAAGAGTGATCTAAGAGTTACGATAAAATGTAACAATAATTATCTAAAAGAAAAAAGAATGTAATGGATTTAAATTCGACTCAAATAAGGCGTTTTTACATACACTTTCCAAAGGAAAATTATCGTCGGTAACAAAGAAAAATTGACGATTAAAACAATGAGGTGTGTAATCTAAAAGAAAAGGGAAGGGAAAAATTCTATGAAGTAATAATGAAAAATCTTTCAAAAACTTTAATTTGTAGATGAGCTTTCTCTGTTTACACAAGGTTGAATACTATATAGTCTCTACGACAGATTCAAGATATTTAAGGTGATTTTTGTCGAGGCTTTATGCGAGACAGTGAAACACTCGTCCGATTAATGCTCATAATTATTCATACTTTAATGATCACTAGTAGCGAAGTCTTAGGTAAAAGCATTCCAAGATATCATGTCTCTATTTCTTGTTAACTTCGTATATATATATATATATATAATTTTAAAAAATTCACTTCCTTGGTGTCATTATAAATTTATTTCTGGTTGTGAAACCATCATCATATATAGACAAAAAAAAGCTTTTATTTGGGTGTTCTTATATTGCTTTCACCGGACCATTGGCCTAATGAGTAGAGTGTTTGCTAATGGTCCTGGAAGCTGGGGTTCAATCCCAGGTTGTCTCATACAAATGACTCAAAAAATGGTACTTGATGCCGCCTTGCTTAACACTCAGTATTACAAGGTATATATTATAGGTCAAGTGGAGCAATCCAGGGAATTTTCTTGATTAAAAAATATGAAAAGATATATTAAAGATTATTTTAATTAGAAAAATAAAAACAAATTTCTTTCAACTCCCATTCTCACCGGTAGCAATACAAGAACACCCAAATAAAATATTTCTTTCGTCTACATCTGATGATGGTTTCGCAACCAGATATAAATTCATAATGACACCAAGGAAGGGAATTTTTTTAAAAAAATTATATAAAAATATTTTTAGCTCTGCACGTTGAGTGTTGAAGTATAATCAATTATACATCGATAGCCGTTGACACTGTGGACTCCAATTGGATACTCCTACCACTTGGATTTCCTCCTCGGATTATATATATATATATATATATATATATATATATATATATACATATATATATATATATATATTCAGAATGAAACAAAAAAGACAACAATCATTCACATTATGATAATTGAGGTGGTAAAGGTATCCGATTGTTATTTTTATGTTTTTATCTTGAAAAACTTTTTTATTTGCAATGGGCTCTTTTAATATTCTATATTTGGAGGTGCCCGTGGTGTAATGGTTATCGTCGTAGGGATTGGACACAACGATACGAGTTCAAATCCTGGGCGAGACTGATTGTATTTCATATAGCACTAATACCCTTGGGAAAGGTATGAATCCAATTATTCTCCCTCCAGTTATGGGTAAATAGTAGGACAGATTAGGTCCTTCAGCCTTGGTGAGGCAACTAGTCTAGGCGAAGAAAGACTCTAAACCTGTTAAACTCCGCTTAAAAATTGACCTTGTGTCATATCCTGCCCGAGCGGAGGGGTTGGTAAATATGATATTCTATATTTGAATTATCCTACTTGGAATTCTTCTCAACTCCCTGCCAAAACAATCACCGATGATATAGCACTTCCGACGACAAATGCATCCACCCAAGCCGAAACCCTGCTACATAGTCTGGAACGAGCCGCTGCAGGCATTGGCCTCCAAGTCAATTCACACAAGACGGAATATATGTGCTTCAATCAAACAGGCCACATCTCCACACTAAACGGTTGCGCTCTGAAACTAGTTGACAAGTTCGCCTACCTAGGGAGCAGTCTCATCAACCGAGACAGACATCGACACACGACTAGCAAACGCATGGACAGCTATCGACTGGCTATCGGTCGTATGGAAGTCAGACCTGACCGATAAAATGAAGCGCAGTTTCTTCCAAGCAGCAGTAGTATCAATACTACTATATGGATGCACCACGTGGATGCTAACAAGACGTATGGAGAAAAAACTTGACGGCAATTACACAAGAATGCTGCGAGCAACATTGAACAAGTCCTGGAGACAGCACCCCACAAAACAGCAACTACCACCCGTCACGAAAACTATCAAAATTAGACGAATCAGATATGCGGGACACTGCTGGAGAAGTAGGGACGAGCTCGTAAGTGATGTACTCCAGTGGACGCCTTAACAGGGACGTGCAAAGGCAGGACGTTAATCTCGAACATACATACTGCAGCCCTGTGCAGATACAGGATGTAGCTGGGAAGACCTACTAAAAGTAATGGACGATTGGGAGGGGTGGCGAGAGAGGGTAAGAAATATCCGCGCTGATAGCGCGACATGATAATGATGATGATACACACACACACACACACACACACACACACACACACACACTCTCTCTCTCTCTCTCTATCCCCCCTCTCTCTCTATCTATCTATCTCTTTCTCTAACCCATCACACGCTGTATATATATATATATATATATATATACACAGATATATATACAGTGTGTAATGGGTAAAGTCTCATTATCTTAATTTATTAAATTCGCTCATTTGCTTTATTTATTTAGGGTTTTGTCTACTGTGCTGAAAACTGGAGTCAATTAGGTACTGCCTGCGAGCAAAGCGGCACTATGATCTAATTCACTCCGCCAGAAATTTTGAAACGGAACTCCGTATTGCTTGCTATGCACGTTGGAAGTCATAACACGAAGATTTCAGAGTGTTTGGATGTAAATTTGAAGACAGATTCATATTTATATCCATATTTACCAACCCCTCCGCTCGGGCAGGATATGACACAAGGTCAATTTTTAAGCGGAGTTTAACAGGTTTGAATTCAAACAGACTATTTTGAATTCCTAGACTATTTGCCTCACTAAGACGGAAGAATGTAGCCTGCCCAACTGTTTACCCATAGCTGGAGAGAGAATAATTGGATTCATACCTTTCCCAAGGGTATTAGTTCTATGTGAAATGCAATCAGTCTCGTCCAGGATTTGAACTCGTGTCGCCGTGTCCATTTCCTACGACGATAACCATTACACCACAGGCACCTCCATATTTATATCAATGAAACCCAAACATCCAGTCTACATCAATAGCAATGATGTTTCATATTCCCAGATGGCCTCAAACTCAACACGGAGGTCTACGTCAGGTGCCCGGAACAAGAAGTACCTACTTGGATCGATAGAGTAGCTTCTGGAAGACCCAACGTCACAAGCAAGAGAATACATTCTTGGTAGTGAGAAAATTTCTGCGACATCAATCGTAGATCTGGCAAGCTTACTCTGCAGATTGCAATCCCTTTGATTAATATGTACGATCGAGCAAGAGACCAACAAAAATCTGATCAACACCAAGGATGAACTGAAGGCTAGGATAACGGCAACATTTACCAGTTTAAACAAAGTGGCATTAGGAAAGACGTGTAGGAGATTCCGAAGTTACCTGGGGGCCTAAATCCTCGTTAATATATATGATAAAGTGATATGTCAGTGTTATTTTCATTTTTTCGTTATGTGGACGACAATTTACCCATCACAGACAATATATATATATATATATATGTGTATGTGTGTGTGTGTGTGTATGTGTGTGTGTGTGAGAGAGAGAGAGAGAGAGACAGACAGACAGAGAAAGATAGAGAGTATATATATGTGCATGTTTTTAAAGTAAATTTTCTTTTCTAGTGAATAGCATTTCTATACCTGAAAAGAAAAGCAAATAAAACATATAATTTTGAGTTCTCTCTACACATGCTTTTAAAATTTGAGATCATTTGATATGAACAAGGATTGGTCAAGTTATTAGATTATGAAATGATATCAATTCTTCTGAAACACGCTGTATATAATTCGATGGTGCTTCGTCTAGTGAATATATCACGGGAGAAAATATTCAACTCGATTATTTTTATGTTTTTGTTTTAAAGGCCAAGTCGACAAAGCAACGTTTTAACGAGTGTTGTCATGTAGCAACAAGACTTTCTCTGCCCTGTGACTTTTTTCTTCGATGCCAATGCTCGAACATCGAAGCTAACAACAGTAATCCTCAACAGAAACACTTTTACCGGGATACAATGATTTATAATGCAAATACACATTTCATATCCCACCAAATACAGGGAAATATTTTTTTACTAGGGGAAGGAAATGTCTTCCGGTTAATGAAACAAGCTGATCAGGATTTATCCATCATTTTCAGTACTTCAGATTATCTAAGGGAATCCACATTTGCTCTCCAGTGAAAATTTTTCACACACACACACACACACACACACACACACACACACACACACACATACAAAACTCTTTTAGAAAATGTGACATCCAGAAGACTAGACCTAGTATTAACAAGACGAAAAGAACTTGTCATCTAACGTATTTTGCTGTTATTGCAGGCCATGGAGTAAAATTAAAAGAAAGCTAAGAGATAAACAATTACCTGAATCTTGCAAGAGATCTGAAAAAGCTATGGAGTATGAAGATGATCGCACTACAAATTGTAGTTGGAGGTCCTGGGAATATTCATTAAAGCTCGGAAAAGAGACGGGGAACTGGAGATCAGAAGAAGAATCGAGACTATCCAAATCACAACGGTATTAAAATCAATTAGAATTCTTAGAAGAGTCTTGGAGACCTGAGGAGAATTGCTGCCACTTAAGTAAACTCAAAAACACACGCATGAAAATGAACAAAAACGATCAAACAGGAATATTAGTTTTATATTGTTTGTTTTCTAATGTATATGAATATACGAGGATCATTAAATAAGTTTCCAGACTTTTTTCGTATGAGTACTTTTATTGATAGTACATACATAAAACTATAGTCCCCTTCCAAGTAATCTCCTCCAGCTGCAATGCACTTGTTGAACCGTTCCAACAACTTCTAGAAGGCCCCATAGAAGTCATCTTGTGTGAGCGTGTCAATGACCTTCGTCACTGCCTCTTTCATCTCTTCAATTGTCTCATAACGACAGCCTCTGAGCTTAGGGAATAACCAAAAGTCACAGGGAGCAAGGTCTGGACTATAGGGAGGATGAGAAACTGTGTTGATGCCCATCTTGGTCAAATAGTCTGTGACAAGAATGGAGTTGTGGACTAGTGCATTGTCCTGGTGGAAATTCCACTGACCCCATTTGAAGAGTGCTGGCCTCTTCCGACGGAATCTCTTCATGAATTCCCTTAAAACCTCAATATAATATTCCTTGTTGTCTGTCTGTCCTGTGGGAACCCAGTGCATGTAGATTATGCCAGTGCTGTCAAAAAAACAACGATCATCAAAAGTTTGTGGGTGGATTTGCTCTGTCTGGCCTTCTTGGGTTTGGGAGAGCCCGCATGCTTCCACTTGGAACTCTGTCTCTTGGTCTCTGAGTCATAGCAGTAGATCCAGCTCTCATCGCATGGCATTTTTTCCAAGTTTAAAACAGAATTTTATTGCATATCGTTCTTCTAAAGTCCAGACTGCATTTTTGAAATTCAGCTGTGACAATCATGCTTTAGTAGGGCGTATTCCAATTGATGCTGTAGCTGTTCCTTTGAACCTGAAATCATAAAAATTGGTCTGTCATCTTATAACATGTATAGCAATAACATACTGAATTTTCAAGAGTCTACGACAATTTTAAACGCCTGTACAAAAAGTCTGGAAACTTATTAAATGCACCACGTATATATATGGCGTAATTAACCAACAGATTTTCTTTTACACATATTTTAATGAAATATTGCAGATGACAGACAAAGATTTGATGTTCAGCTTTTTATTTTCCTTTTCCTGCTGGCGTGTTAGAGACTTCGGACAACTTTTACCTTGCTTGCATCCATAATTGCAATTTTCGCTTGCCAACTGGCAAAGACCTTTAAAAAGCTGAACACTAAATCCTTGTCTGAAATCAAAAATGAAATATGCAAACAGTTTATATATATATATATATATATATATATATATATATGTATATATATATATATATATATATATATATATATATATATATAGAGAGAGAGAGAGAGAACGGCCATTATTAAAAGGAGTTTGAAAGTCATCTGTTAAAATTCTTGTAATCTTCAGTCTCGTAGTTTGTCTTTCTTGTCAAATTCAACTTGCCTGAAATTTTCAAACTATTCAAACGTTCTGCTTCCAACCGAATCATATCCATAGGCTTAATCATTCATATTCTTTGCTTCTGCAACTGTTTTCCCTTAATTGAGAAAAGAACAACATGCAGTGTCACACACTTTTCTTGTTCTCTGCAGTTTTTCTTTTCCCTGTCTTTATGAACATAGAATAAATGGAAATTTGAACGTAGAAAGCTCAAAAGCACATTTCTTCTGTGTTTACAGTCTGTAGATTAAAAAGAAGAAAGGTATGTGCAGAAGTTCATAGCTCTTTCATTTTTCTTAAATCTTGATATCAATACTCTGACATATGCTTAACTAGTTAAGTGCTGGTCAATGAATGGCGTCAATCTAGTAGATATGGCCTATATGCCCGCTCATTAGTTTGATCTACTATCATCTTTATGCTGATAAACAACTTTTCCCTGTAGGCGTTGAAATTTACCTCTTTACGTGAGCATCTTAATTATTTATTGCCTCCTTCTCATCACTTAGTTTATATAGAATATAACGCGAGGTTTGTTCATAGTGCAAGTGTAAGGCTAAGAATGTATAGGGAATTCTCGAAAAAAATTGTGTTCTATTCAAATTTGTATATAGGCTATGAATTCTTTATGTAGAAAACAAAAAAAGTGTTGACGTTTCCAGACTGTAGATACTTTTGTGTTGAATAATTATAGCAGTCAGATAAACAATTGAGCTACACTATGAAATGGGCGTATAATTACGAACGTAAGTCTATCTAGAGTGCCTCATGAGATATACTAGTTAACGAACTAGGCCTGTAGATTATTGTTATTGTGTTTGATTCTCTCAGAGTGCTCTTCTAACAATTGGCGCCTCGTGTGCTGCTATGGTTAACAAGCTGGATTAGCAGACCATTGTTATTGAACTCGATTTTTACTGGGTAGCCCATACTTTTGGCTTCGTGTTAAGCTTAGTAAATTACTTCTAAACATGTTTCAAATCAAACTAAGCTGAGTTAATAACAACGGAAACATCAATCTGCATCGAAGATGTTTCGCGCACCATCCATAAATATTGAATGAATACAAATATATGTTTTCAGATGACGCGAAATTTAAAAAAAAAAGTTCATCCGTTAATATGGAGTAATCAGGGTTAGAATCGTATATCCGAGAAGATAGAAACCAGTCTATATTCATTCATAAATCTCAGGATAAATGTAAACAAAAATCTGTATAATGCTTATATGTACACACGCCTATTCACAAAAATTGACTAGAGTATTCGAAAGCATATACAACACTTAGATTTATCTGAACATTTCAGTATTGAATATGAATGCTTGAAACCATATAAAAGAAACGACAACAATAATAATAATAACAACAATAATAATAATAATAAAAACGAGAATAGATAAGACGCAACAAAATAGCAAATGTAGGCTATGTGGTGACAGAGATGAAATCATCAATCACATAATAAGCGAATGCGGCAAATTAGCTCAGAGGGAATATAAGACTTGACATGATTTTGGTCGGCAAGGTGATCCACTGGGAGATGTGCAAGAAATTTAAATTTGACCATACGAACAAATGGTATATGCACAACCCAGCACCTGTACTAGAAAATAACAAATATAAACTCCTATGGGACTTTGACATACACACGGATCACCTCATCTCGGCCAGAAGACCAAACCTAATAATCAACTAAAAAAGAGAATTTGCAAAATTGTCGACTTTGCTGTCCCGGCTGACCACAGAATAAAACTGAAAGAATGTGAAAAGAAGGATAAGTACCTCGACCTTGCTAGGGAGTTGAAAAAACGATGGAACATGCTGGTGACAATTATACCAATTGTAATAGGTGCGTTTGTAACAGTAACTAAAGGATTACTAAAGGGACTGGAGGACTTGGAAGTTGACGAACGAGTGGGGACCATCCAAACTACTACATTATTGAGAACGGACAGAATACTGAGTCATGGAGACTTGAGGAACTTACTGTCACTCAAACTCCAGTGAATGACCATCAGCTAACGCTCATGTGAAAAACTCTAATGAGTAAATAATAATAATAATAATAATAATAATACAGGCAATACGAGTATCAATAGATCAAAATACCTAGAAAACAAAAATTGAAAGAAAGACAACTGTATGGATATTTCAAGCGATAAACAAAGGAAATCTCGCACGATAAAACTTGGCTAAAAAAAGGGAAACCTCTAGAGAGAAACTGAATCTCCACTAAAAGCAGTACAAAACAACGCCATAAGGACCTATTATATCAAAGCAAGAATAGATAAGATGCAACAAAATAACAAATGTTTTTTTTTTGTGGTGATAGAAACGAAACGATCAATCAGATAACAAACGAATGCAGCAAATTGGCATAGAAAGAGTAGAAGACTAGACACGACTGGGTAGGCTAGGTGATTCACTGGGAATTGTGCAAAAAATTGAAATTTGGCCATACCAACAAATGGTATATGCACCACCCAGAATCTGTCCTAGAAAATGAGATGCACAAACTTCTTTGTGATTTTGAGATATAGACAGATCACCTAATCTTGGCTAGATGACCAGACCTAGTGATAGGCAAAAAACAAAAACAAAAAAAAACAAAAAAAAAAACAAAGAGAACCTGCCGAATTGTGGACTTTGCTAACCCGGCAGACCACTGGGTAAAACTGAAAGAAAGCGAAAAGAAAGATAAGTACCTAGCCCTTGCTAGAGAACCGAAAAAAACTATGGACCATGAAAGTGACGATGACACCAACTGTGATAGGTGCTCACGCTACAGTCATTTTTCAAAGGAAAATTATCGTCGGTAACAAAGTAATTGACGATTAAAACAAATAGGTGAGTAATCTAAAAGGAGGAGAGAAAAATTCTATGAAGTTATTATGATAGGTATTTCAATAAATTTGATTTGTAAATGAGCTTTCTCTGCCTACAGAATGCTGGACACTGCATAGTAACAACGACAGAGTCAAATAATTAAGATGGTTTTTGTCTTGGTCTTAAGCAAGACTGAGAAAATGCTCTTCTGAACAATGCTCACAATTAGTATTTATATTTATTAAATGGTCGCCAATAGCGAACTCTTGGGGAAAAGCATCCCAATATATCATGTCTCTATTTCTTTTTAACTTTATATATACATATATATATATATATATATATATATATATATATATATATATATCCATTACACACACATACACATATACTTTCTCTCTTTCTCTAAATATATATATATACTGTGTGATGGGTGAATTGTAATTTTTTCCTGGGAACTACCGAATATGCCAAATATGTATATATATATATAAAATATTTCGAGTATAAAATAGGAAAAAATTGGATAAAACTCATGTCTTCACATTGTCAGACCTCAGGTGAACTAGTACTCACCACGTTTTATTGCGCAACATTGAGCACTTTAAAGAATTTACGGATTAAAAACGCTTTTAGCGTTAAAACTTTATCATAATTGTATATATGATTTGCGTTGGTGAAAAGGGAAATAAATACAGTAACCTTCCAAAACTGACTGAATATATCTTTTCATAAGCATATAAATATATTTTAAACCTGACTTATTGTTGATTGTTTCGATATTTTCAATTTGCTGGGATAATAGTATTTTGTGAACTGATTGATAAAAGCATAGCCACCTCTCACAACATAGCAAGACAATATAGGAGATAGTTAAATGAAAAGCTATTATTTACAAAATTCAAACGTTAACAATCGTTTTTGTTCATAGTATGCTGAAATATAGTATTCACCATAAAAATTTAAGCCCTTTACTTATCCTCGGCCGGACACTAACTGACTGATTGATTGACCCTTTTAAGAACCTTCAACTCACGTGTGAATGTTTCTCAAACTTATCGCAATTGTTCTCGTGGTTGACCTTTTGTTGTTGGTTACCAAATTCACAGGGGTTAGAAAGCCGCTATTACATTACAAAAACGGGATACCCAAGCTTGTATATAGATAGATAAAGAGATACAAATGTGATGAAATAAGCAGTGCTAGTTGTATTTTTTCGTACATTAGAATAAACTTATGTATTTATAATGAAAATCTGTGACAATCCAGTTCACAAATAGGGTATAGAATGAACTTATGCTTTATTTCTAATCGTTGTTTATGATCACATTCACAACCGATAATCAATGTGTCGACTTGTAAAGAAAAGTTTATTAAGGGTTCTAACTCTCTTTAGTTGATTGATGGATTGATTGAGTTTAATGGCATACCAACAAGTCTGAGATTATCTTATGTTAAGAGGTCAGCAAATTACAAGCGCGGGGTACCCAACCTTGTGTATAGATTGATAAATAGATATAAATGCGATGGAATAAAAAAAATACTAGCTCAGGTATTCGATTATATATCAGGTATTCCTATCAAATACAAATAGTTTTCAAATAAATCTATTTAATCTATAGATGAAACCCTAAAATGTATTACCACACCGGGTTAAAGTGGAAAAACGGTAAGGAAGGGATACTCCACATTCTTTAGAGCTACAGAATTGTAGCCTCACCACCAGAACAGTTGTGTGTCATTGCCAGGATATCTCTCTGTGCACAAGCATTTCACCAAATATAATGAGTAAACCAATCAGATTTTTTTCTTTCTTTTCAATTTTCCTTTCTTGCTAACTTTAGTAATAATAATAATGTTGCAGGCTTGTTATAATAATCTATTGCTTCCAACCGACTCACTTCCATCTTAGTCCGTTTAATAATTATCAATTTACAACGAAATGACTTATTCAAATCAAAAACTGTTCATTTTTGTCACAGACGAAAGATTGATAATGTTTATATCTTAATACGGTGTAATCAGAGTCAGAAATAAGAATATACGAAAATACAGACCACTCTTTTCTCATATGTAAACCTCTGGGTAAAATATTAACAAAAATGTATATCTTGCTACTATGTACACGTATATGCATAAAAATTGACTCGCATATTTGATTGCTTAATGTTTGTTTTTAAACACTGACTGAAATACAGTTGGTGTTTTTAGTGAATTAGAACGAGCATACCAAAACATTTATTTGTACACACTTATATATCAAGTTTTCCTCTAATACTGATAATCTATGTACAATTATATGGTTTTTAATTAAAAATTCCTATCAAATAATAATCATCATTCAGTATGACTTGACTGTAAGTACAGTGATTGACTGATTCTAACGGCATGTCAACTTGTCTGGGGTTGTTTTTTGCTTAAGGGTTAGGGAATTGCTTACATTTTAGATTGATTTTTATATATCTTTTTGTGTAGTTCGTTAGAAAATTTTGCACAGATTTATGATATTAATTATTCCTATCTTATACACATAATTTTCGAACAGATCTAGTTTACTCATAGATGGGATCTTAACTGGTAGAATTACACCAGGTCAGAGTGGAACTGGGAGTAATGGGAATACTCCCAAAATCTCAAGAACTGGAGCTTCACAACCAGATGCTGTTTTGTATCATATTCAAGACACCCCTTTTTGGAGGGTCTTACCCCTCTTCAGGGGATACATTCAACATATTTTAGCTCCGCCGACTAGGTGATTGTGATTACGTGAAAAGTATGACATGAAAATATTTAAATACTCATTTGAAGTTTAGACAGCAGAAACCATACTGAATAAACTATATATATATATATATATATATATATATAAGTAAAAAAGTCGGTGACCTTAGTCGAGAGTGACCCCAAGTCTCCCTTTTCGATAGCTACAACACCAAGGTGTAAGGGAGGTCGTTACTACTTTCCCTGGATTGCTCTACTTTACCCTTACCTTATAATGCAGAGTGTTAAGCAAGGTAGCATCAAGTACCATTTTTTGAATGTTTGGTATGACTCGACCTGAGATTGAACACATTATGCTAATGTCCGGTAATCTATCTGAATTTCTGAAATAAAGCTTGATAATTTTTATCACTTAGAGTATTCGAACTACTGTCTTCATTGTTATATTCTCAACGTCTTGGCCGATACGTCCTTTGGCTTTCTTCTGGTATTTCATGTCGAATTCGGGAGCCTACACTGAACTTCGAACCCTTTATCTAATCCACGGAAGTAAATTGTTCTAATTCTGTTAACCATGACTGGGTACGAGTATTCAGCTATAATAGATATTCGTTGTTATTTACCTGGAGTTGGGATTGAACTTGCAACCACTAAATGGCTTTACTTAAAACACTTTTAGCCAAAAGTTTTTATCCGTGGCACCCATGTGTCTTGCTGGACAATTCAGAGGGAATCTTTGGGACTTTGAAACCTATTTTTTATCAACTTAAGAGATACAACTTATAACTATTATGCAGGATTTTTTTACCTAAGCTCATATTGCAATTTTCTTTCATTACTTTTGTTGATTATTGGTTCCTATATCGTATTCATCTCAATATCTGCTCTGCTTAACATGTCACTGTAGCCCAACTTATGCGCTGCTTTTTTAAGACGTCTAATTCTCCAATGTTCTTTCCTATCATTTTAACTTCATTTTCTTTCTAAAAATGGCCAGTAATACTCGACTTTCCATAGTTAACGGAATCAAACAAACTATCCTCGTGGATCAAATAAAAGGCTCGGTTCAAAGTTCTGCGTAGACGCCTGAGTTCGGCATGAAAGAAGCGAAGAAGGCCGAAGAACGCATTGGCCGAAACGTTGTGAATTTAATAATGTAGATGAAGACATTAAGTCCGAATACTCAAAGTGATATATATATATATATATATATATATATATATATATATATATATATATATATGTGTGTGTGTGTGTGTGTGTGTGTGTGTGTGCATGTGTGTGTGTGTGTGATAAAGGACACAATTCGAAAGACGGCAGAATTCACATATTTGTAAATTTTATGCTACTATATTAGACCCGTAGGCAACACTATATTTAGATACAACCGTATTTATGAGTGGAAAAGCTTACGTCACGTGATGGCCTTATTCAAGCATCTATTCTTTGTTGCATCAGTTATGCTCTTTCTCCACGGACAAGAGTAATTTCATTTTGGGGTTCTTTCGTTTTAAAACTTACAGACTTACGACAAACGAATTTAATGTGAAATTTTCCCGGGTTAGGATTTGCCAACAATTTGACAATATTGCGTTTGGTAAATACAAATTTTCAAATTGCGCTTGTGCGGAATCGAAAGTATTCAGGTCGCAAATATAATGAAACTGGTTCTAAGTTGCATCCAGTGTAAAAGAAATCACTTTCTACATTTATAGTAAAGCGAAATGTATGTATTTATCCAACTCCTCCGCCAGAGGCAGGATGTGATGCAAAATTAATTTCTAAGTTGTGTAGAGTTGTTTTGAGATCAGAGTTTCCATTCTCCTATATTGGTTGCCTTACAAAAACCAAAAAAGTCATCTTTACAACTCAGCAATAGCTTTTGGAGAAGACAAGATGGATTTAGGTCATTCTCAAGTGATACGCAAACAGCCTTCTCCGGGAATTGAACTCGGGTCACCGTTTCCATTTTCTATGACGATAACCCTTACGTTAAGCGCGCCTCCAAAACTTGAACTTTGTATCAATATATACATGACTGATTATATTAACTTCAGTAGTATCTATCTATCACCCCATCCCACGGGCAAGATGAAATAAAAGGTTAATTTTTAAGCGGGGAATACTTGGTTTAAATTCAAAGTTTTAAAATTAAAATGTATGTGCAATTAGAACCATTTTGTAATTTGGGTCTTAAATACAAATCTGAAAAAAAAAAAAAAAGATTGCATCCCTTTTTAAACACCCAAAAGATCCTGCACACACACACACACACACACAAACACACACACACGTATAACATTTTTTATATTTTGAATCTTTTGTTCAGCGAAAAAGTAATATACCATATATACTCACGTATCATGCGACTTTCGGAGACCAAAACTTTTGGCCAATATCAGGAGGTCACACCATACACAAGATACAAACTATGTTCGTGTAAATAACCAGCCAATGCTTGGTCTCGGTCATTTGGCGCGCATGCAATTTCCAGCCGCAAAAGGTCTTAATTCAAGTTTCGAAAAGTCGCATAATACGCGAGTATATACGGTATCTTCAATTTATATCAGGAATCAACTTCACTCTGCAGAACCAGAATTGTCCATGTTAAAAGGAGTATTGATAATTTAACGGCAGACAGTCTTGTTGAGACTGGCGCCAAATTTGTTAATTGACACAAATCTGTTTAAAATTTACAATTCAAAAAGTTTGCATTCTTAAACAAGTGAAAATAATTCAAATACAAATTAGGAAAAAGACAGTTGCATGTTTTTAAAAGCCATATGACAAGATTTGTAGAGAAGGCCTCATAGCAATCATTATAAGCCAGAGAGCGAGATTTTTTGATGATATATTCATTCCAAAACCCTTTCTCTTTAAGTTAATATAAACTTGTCAAGCTGTCAGTTGAGCAGATTTTTATTCTCTTAATTCTAGTCTCGAAAAAATTTTTTTGGAATGAGATGTGTTTCTGACAGAAGACAACAGTGATTGCAGTTGGTTGATTTGTTTTACGGCATGTCAATCCTTGGTGGGTGATTTTATGCCGAGGAGGTCAGTCTTTTACATAGGCCTGGGTCTTGCTTACTGTACCTTTTCTTCTAAAGTGATTACGAATCTAAGGGTTAAACAGGTTCATTTTTTTTTTAACTTAGGAGATCTTAAGGGAACCGGTGCTTCCAGCGTGACTTGACTGTGAGTACAGTGATTAAGGAGAAAATATAACAATAAAGTTACTCATTTGCAGTTAAGGTTTGAACAGTGACTAACAATTAGCATAAATGATATTAAATAAAACTTTTACGCCCCTAATACTAAGTCTTATCAGTGTGAAATTGGCTGAGTAATATAAAACTAGCAGAACTTGTAGAAATTACACGGAAAGAAAAAAACTTCAGAGGAACTATTTGAGAAAAAAAAGGGTGATTTGTAATTTATTACATATAAATCCTCTCGTTGATTTTGCAATAAATAATACAAAAATATACAAAAACAATCTATTATACTTTATACACATATCCGCCAGCATTTAATTCTACCGAAACTACAAGTTCAATATGTAATTGTATATTCTGTTTTGCGGATATAGTATTGCTGGTACGGAGGAATCTTCGAGGTTTTTTTCTTTTTCTTTAAAGCCTTCGACAGCAAATAGCTGGAGTTTATCAGACCTTCAGAGCTCATTGGATCCGCAGAGCTCATCAGATCTTCAGCAAACCAATATACAATAATTTATGTTTACTAAGCTATTTAGTGAGGAGAAATGAAGTTAGCAAAGGGCAATTCGATCGGAGATGAACACAGTGTTTGATCTTAAGAAGCAACATCTTTGTAGAAGAATATCCTATGTGATTGAAGGATGGAAGAATGACCCATTTGGGTTCGGGAAGAAGATGAAGAATATCCCACTTGACTGTGGGTAGATGTAGAAGAATATCTCACTTGGTCAAGCGGGGGAGGATGAAAGAATATCCCACTCGCGGGGAGGGAGTGAGGATAAGTGTAACATCCAAACGAATGGATCAATAAGCAAGATTATAATACAGATTGTTAGGTCTACTTAGCACTTTCTCAATATATATAAATATGTATATATATATTTATATATATATATATATATATATATATATATATATATGTGTGTGTGTGTGTGTGTGTGTGTGTGTGTATGTGTGTAACAACAGATGAGAAAAAACGATATGCAACGAAACAAAACTAAATAATAAAGAATGTTGTATGCTGCCTTGTATGCTGCCTAGCAGAGCTGTATGAAAAGTAAAATGCTTCTGTTCTCATCTTCTTTGATTCATTCTGTTATAAAGAATTTCACATGATTTAAAAAATAAAAAGATAACAAAAAAACAATCCTCTGACAGAAGTACCCGGTAAAAAACTTCTGCTGAGGATTGTGTTGTTTGTTTTTTTTTTTTTTTTTTTTTTATTTATTTTTCTTTAGCTTTTAAAACACTGGAACATTTTAGTAGTGGAATGAGTCAAAGAAGGTGAAAAATAGAACCACACACACACACACTCTCTCTCTCTCTCTCTCTCACTCTCTCTCTCTCTCTCTCTCTCTCTCTCTCACACACACACACACACACATATATATATATATATATATATATATATATATATATATATATATATATATATATATATATATATATATATATATATATGCTGCCTCACCCTGAAGGGTTGAACAATGGAGCGGGGAATTACCGTTTGCCACTTACGCACAAATGTAAAGCTCTTCTCATGAATTGAGTTATCCGGTAGCTGTTAGAGCATATATATATATATATATGTATATATATATATATTGGTAAGGCAACTAGAAGGAAAACTCTGAATTCAAACCTGTTAAACTCCGCTTAAAAATTGACCTTGTGTCATATGCTGCCCGAGCGGAGGAGGATAAAAAGGAGGTGTCCGTGGTGTAATGGTTATCGTCGTCGGAAATGGACACAGCGACACGAGTTCAAATCCTGGACGAGACTGATTGTATTTCACATAGAAAAATTGACCTTGTGTCATATCCTGCCCGAGCGGAGGGGTTAATATATATATATATATATATATATATATATATATATATATATATATACCAACCCCTCTACAATAAAGGAATTTTTACGTATATGACGATGATGATGGTTCTGCGGTAAGATATCCGACTGGCGTATAGTCTGTTGGGTTTCTATCCCACCATGAAGTATCCCGCGTGACTCGCCACTCAGAAGAGTTTTGAAACAACGAAACAGACTGTCTGTGGATGACTATATATATATACGAGGAGTGTTGCTACCAACCCTGTGGATACTGTTCAGCCTAGATGGTATTCCTAAATTAATTTTATCGTATTGTTCAATCTGAGGGAGATCAATGCCGTTGACCCGTTTATTTCCAGTTTAAGCGCTTGAATCCGAGTAGGATTCATTTTTATGTATGTATTTGCTTTACCTTGACAAAAATTACTGGCAAAGAAACAAAGGACCACACATAAAAAAATTAACATTTTTCGTTATATAAAAAAAAATATGACGTTTTTTTGCATGGGTATGCAGATAAGCTACAAAAACATCTCTTGGGTTTCTATTCAATTCTATTCGTATTTATTCCCACAACGTTTCGAGCAATATGCGTACTCGACCTTCTTCGTATACGCTAATATTCTGGAGTTCAATGAATTTACCAAACTGTTTGTTTAATCTTTACACTTCGTCTATAAAAGACTAGCTCGGTTTTAATTGATTCAATATCATTTACTGCCTATATTGCTATACAGCATATTTATATTGTGCTTAACGTTACGATTAATGGAATCGGTGACTCAAATTCAAATCATAGACAAAGCTTTATGAGTTTCCCTTTGCACTAATGCACTTGCAAAAGACATAAATCGATATGTTCTCGACCCACCAAAATAGTAGGGCAGACTGAGCTCTTTAGCCTTGGTTTGAAAACCAGTGTAAAAGGAAAAAATCAATTAAAACCAGTTTTACTCTGCTTAAAAATTGACCATTTGTCACATTCAAAACATTGTTGAGATTTTTGTTGAATAAATACTACGTATTTATATAATCCTTTATATTGTTTGTAAATTACATCCAATATTTATATGCTACAAAATGTTTGAGCTTTTATATGTTTGTGTGTACACGTGTGTGTGTGTGTACGTGTGCCCGTGCACATATGCATGTAACCGTAGCTCAGTAGAATGATATATCATAACGAGATTTTTTATTGGAGCAATCTGCTTAAAATGTTCTTCGAGATAAAAGCAATTACTTCCTAAATTTGCAACAAGATAATAGTTTTATGAGGTTTTCGTTCGTGTTGAATGTCAGTTTTTAATCAGCAAAATTCTTATGCTAATTAGAATCGTTCAGCCCTTCCTAAATAGAAGCATCAATATAATCAAGGGTTTTTTCCTGTGTTCCCTACGCAGAACCAATGAGTGTGCAACGGGTCCAATAGAATAAGTTTCTTAGAATTACGCATACATTCCCATATGCATTGTATACACAAGCTGACTTGGAAATTCTGGAAGCTACAAACATTTTGTTTACAAAAATATGTTTTTCTTTTTCTAATATACCCAACATAATTATTCTTGGAATCATGTTCAATTCATAATACCTGAGAAGCTTCCAAATGGAGAATGACGACAAAACTGAGCTTTTTTCCCACCATATACCCATATTCAGGATAGGCCCTGCAATAGATTTAATCACGTATAGGGATGGAGGGAAGATAACTATTTGAAGTTTATTTGTAACTTCTTTTTTTAAGTTTTATTAAATCAAATGAAAAATAAAATTTCTGAAAAATAAAATTTTATTTTATTCGAGACGATTTTGACAGTTGTTGATACTGTTGTAACTTTGAAGTGCGTCACGTTCAGGGCGTGGGTGAGATGGGTTGATAGACTAAACTGAGTAAAAGTTAACTCCTTATGTATCCCATACACATACATTTTTACTGCACGAACCGGAAGGCGAACGGAAGTACAAAATTAATTTTTAGCACACCAGTTCTCTCTGTGATAATTTTGCCACGAGACTTGTTCCATCAATCAAATGTTGTCCGCTGCCTTCTTTCACTTTCAAATTGTTTGTTTTAATTCTCCAAAATTCAAAGTATATTTAGAAATGATTGATTGGTTGTTTTTATTGAGCATGTCAACCTGTATAGGATTATCTTATGCTAAGAAGTTAGGGAATCATGTTCATTGTACTTTCGTATATTTTTTGTGTATTTATTTCTCCAGATTTTCTTTTGCACATAGTCATATCGAATACGAATAATATTTTAAAAGGGTTATTTAACCCGTAGATCGGACCCAAACAGATACTATTACACCGGGTCTGAGTGAAACAGAAGCTAACGGTAATGAAGGGATACCCAACACTTACCAGAGCTTTGGAACTTGTGCCTCACCACCAGATGTAGTTGAGTGTCATATCCAGTAGATCCCTTTTTGGTTGAAGGGGTCTTACAATCATCTTATTGTAAGCTTAACTGACAGTGCGGGTTGATTAAAAAAAATAAATATTGAATGTGTGAAATTGATGAAAAATAAGTTGTTTTACGGTCATTGATTGTTAAAGTGAAAGTTATACAGCACATTGCAAAATTGAAGAAATAAGGTTATAAAAAGTTGCTTTAGTTCATTGAGCAGTTTTGAATAAAAAATAATTCTCTTCACTAGTTTAATTCATTCAGTTAATTTAGTTGCATTTTATATTTGCATAACTAAATATTGTATATTCTTTGTACCATCTGATTAAACTGTGGGATTTCCACGAGTTTAGCTAGTATGTTAAACAACTCTTAGTATATATTTATTATGTAATTATTTATTGGCCATGCAGGAGAATTATAGAAAGAATGCGTCATATATGTCAGCTGTGTGGACATGAAAATCTAAAAAAAAATAGCCAATTTTTTTTTCGTTATGGTTTGTATGGGGCTGATAAGTTGCAACAGTAGCCAGTGACCCAGACATAGCTTCCTTTTGCCTGTAAACACTTAGTGAGAAGGATAGGTTCACCTATGTGAATTGGTGTGTGTGTGTGTGTGTGTGTGTGTGTGTGTGTGTGTGTGTGTGTGTGTGTGTGTGTGTGTGTGTGTGTGTGTGTGTGTGTGTGCACCCAGATATAAACACATTCCTTTAGCAGGTCAACTGATCACAATTTGAACCTATAATTCTAATGGATAAGCACTCACATAAGATAGAAGAACTAAATCACATCATATATCCAGGCTTCATACTCAACTGTAAATGGTAAAATATTTATGATACATAAAAACGAACTAATCACACACCTAACATAAAAAAAAACCATGCAGTATAACAAGAAGTGATTCATAAGAGTTTTTATAATTGGGTGTAATACACATTTTTATAATTGTTACTACAGTTATTTGAACTAGAGTTTTATTTAAAGGTCCTTATTTTGAAACAAACCCCATTTTTACAGACTGGCCTAAATTTAGCTTGGGTTTTTTATGATGAAACAAAATCATCAATGCTGTAGTAAGCTTAAGTTGTGCTAATAGAAGCTTACAGGAGGATAGAATTAATATACATAAGTAGTTGTAAACATTGTATACATACGTAAATTCACGCTTCCAATCGTAGTGACACGTACTAATAAAAATATAGTATAATGCATTAGAATTTCATAAAGAATAATCTCTTTACTTATATACTTGTGTATGAGTGTGTTTGAATAATACGTATGCAGAAACCAAGATAATTACATATCTATTTACATGAATTTAATTGTGTTCTCATATTCGAAGAAGTATGTACCCATTAATGTATAACTGCTATATTGATACACTTATCTATATATGCGTATTTTCATATATTTTAGGCAATTGAATGAAGTGTAAATATTTGTGCCTGTACCTATATAGAAACAAAAGTAAAAAAAACGTGTTTGTGAAATTATTTTTAAGAGCAAAGAAAAGAAAAAGCAAGAGATCAAGAAGAAATCGAGAAAGAGAGAAAGAAAAAATATTTTCCCTTTTATTTCTAAAAATTTTCAACCCCCCAATACCCACTTCTGTCATGGAAAATAATAAATATTGAAGATAAACAACTTGTAAAATATTAGTATTCATCCGATGATAATGTTGCCAAAATGATTTAAACGACGCTTAAATACATAAATATGCAATACATACCGGCATACATACATATATTTGTTATAACTTGTGTATGTTTATTGTAGGTGAGAATCATCTATTTACGTTGTTTGTTGTAACCATACTATTTATCACACACATGGAAACATGAGCCCATATGTTTTGACATATATTCACAAGTATATATATATATATATATATATATATATATATATATATATATATATATATATATATATGTGTGTGTGTGTGTGTGTGTGTGTGTGTGTGTGTGTGTGTGTGTGTGTGTGTGTGTGTGTGTATAAATGTTGATGGCAATAAATATTTTCATTCACAACTTATATTCTTCCAGTTGTTTTTTAAATCTTAAAATTTAATTTACTTTTTAATGAAAAGAAAAGTTTGACTTACTTTTCCAACTTGTGTATGTGGTGTACCCTGTGTGAAGTAGTGGCCTCTCGTTGGTCATCGGGGTCATTAGGTAAACCCTCTTTTATTTGACCCACTAGTTTGGCATTTTCCAGATGATCCGACATAGTAGTATTTTTTATCAAAGGAGTTGATTACGCAGGGGGGAAAAAGGAAAAGAAAAGAAAAACTAACTCTGATAGTGAGCACGCTTGAGTAAGTACGAACCAGTTCGAATCTGAGAAAGCGTCAAAATTTTAGGGGTGCAAATCACATGCAAGTAAATGAGACACTTTCTTTCTTTCTTTCTTAATTTCTTTCTAAGAGACAAGAAAATATGCTCGTTGTGGGTTGATTTATAACATAAACAAATGTATCAACAGGAGATTGCGGAATACCTTATGATATGCGGAGGTTTTAAAACCAGATTTTATAAGATATATAGTTTATCAAAATCCGCTTTATTTATTTATTTAAAAAAGAAAAAAACAGACTAAGATAATGTTTAAAGCGTGTTCCCTTTGTTACGTATATGGTTAGAACTGTTTAGTTTTGGTTCCAACTCGTTCCGTCACTCTCCCGTTTAATAGTAGCAGTAGTAAAGATGAAAACGTTGCGTATGGCTGTTCAGGAAAATAGACGAGCGAACAAATTTTACTTATCTTTTTTTTAAAATTTCTCTACTTCCTAGTTGCGTGTGTAAGGGGGACTTAGTCGTACGCATCGATATACGTATGTAACTTGGACTTATTGTGTGGGCGTGAGCGAGTGAGTGCCTGTTTGTTTCTTCTGTTGTAGTCGTCCTGTCATTTGTCGTTGTAATGCGAGTGCGTGTCAGTATATTTCTGCAATTTGGCCTGTGCGCCGCAAAAAGTAACGGAGTCGGTATGGTTTTGTTCGTTTGGTTTGCGCGCTTGTGTGTTTGGTTTGTTAAGAACTAAATGAATGAATGGGAACGTTGGCTAGTGTGTGGCAGTTGAGATAACAGCATTACTGACAACCACAGAGTCCATTTTGTTGGAGTGGTAGAAAGAGAGAAAAGATAAAGAAAAAAAGCTATTAGGAGGAGGTAGAAAGAAGGAAAATGTGAGAAAGAAAAGAAGCAAAGAAAGAAAATTAAACTGTGAAAAAGAAATGAGAGTCAATGTGAAAAGTGGGAAAATTCGAAAAAAATGCCAAACTAAAAAAAAAAAAAATTAAAAACCTAACAAACCTTAAAACAAACAAAAAAAAAACGGGAAACGTAGAAATTTTTTATAGATAATATACGTAAAAACAAAGAAACAAACGAAAACTACAGCAACAACAGCAAACAAACCAACAAACAGGGTGTGTGAATTTATTTATTAAGCTTACCCCCCCCCATTATGGTACGAAGATAAATCGAGAGAAATGAGCGGTGTTTATTTGACTTCCAATAATACCAAAATCTGACACTAGGTCGGTTTAATGTGGCGGTGTAAGAAAAATACTTAGCTTTGGTTACCATTCCACTTAAGGGACGTTTCGGGAGTAGGATAATAAAACCAAGTCCTTACCCTTTTTAGACGAGGGAGTAGATGCTGCCTTACCTTTGGAACTCAGGTATCAATTCTCACCTTCTCGGTGCGAATGCCATGTGAGTATAATGGAAGAGAGATAGAAAGAGTATCACGCCGTCATTTTAATTTGAGAGCCTGCCCTAAAAATCGTCGTTAGAAATCACAGCTTTTTACTTGAGTTCGAACTACGGCTTGAGATTATTTTACAAAAGAAAACTAAAACGGAACATGGAAATAACGCCAATAAAATAGATATAGATAATCAATATTTCTTTAATTGAATATTGATGATCTACAAAGCATATCCTCAGACATAGGAATTACCTTCACACACACACACACACAAACACACACACACACACACACACTCACACGTATATATATATATATATATATATATATATATATATATATATATATATATATATATATATTCTCTTTTCAAAACCATGTTTCATGTATTTGTAAAAGAAAGTACAATCCTCAGAAGAAATGTTACTTTTATTAGGTGTCAAAATAGTTTTAGAGAGTAATTCAACTGCATTTCGTTTACCCAATTGAGGTTGATATATGGATATAACACAAAAAAGTACTTAAATGAATAAACAATATCTGGAGATCTTAACAGTGAAATGAAGAAATCTTTATTGAAAACGTTTTTTTTTTTGTAATCCAAAAATGCTCAAATAATGTACAATAATTGAGCTCTTTTCTGATTTAAGAAAAACGCTTTAATAACGATTTGTTCATTTCACTGTGCACATTACGGTTGGGCTTAATCCATTGATCGTTTTCTGATATTTTAATAGAAAAAGAAAAAAATACGTTTCATGAAATTGTACAACAATTTTTAAAAACATTTGTCACTTTTTTAAATTCGAACTCTGAAAATTTCCGGGAAATTAGATTGACAGACATCCTTGAAAATATCGCAAACATGCAGAGTTAAAATTTCCTGCACATTGGTGGTGTCTTCCGAAAGTATCGAGGCTGAAGCTATATTTAACAAGACAGAAATGAATGAACAATGAACAAAACGTTAATTTTTCCCCAAACAGTTCCCATGGAATCAATTACACTTATTACGGTGTGTTTTCAATTGTTCGAAGCACCTCAGAAACTTCTCTTCTGATGAATATAGAAGTCACTAAACTTGTATAGTCACGTGTTTCGCCAAAAACTGATGTTCAATTACTATCGAGACAAATCGGTTGTGACTTATATAGACTAATCTAGACATCATAACTCTATAATAAGTTATGCATATATGCACATGTTTTGATTTCAGTTTTAATATTTGAAACATTGAAAGCATTAGACTCCATCCCTTTTGCTTACAGCTCGTACATACATATGCTATCATGAGTATTCGGCGTTGTTCGGGAAAATGTTTTGATGAAATAATGATATCGATTTTAGTAAAGTTCAATGAATTCAGTACAAAGGACATGACTTTGATACACAGAAAAAATAGTTTTAACCAAGAAAAAATCTGATTAGTGAGCAATATTTCTTGTAATTTTTCAATTTTAGTTTTTACTCATTGTCATCTAACATAGAGCAACCCATGTGAATTGCATGGGACTTTCCGCATCATGACTTAAAACCCTTTTTTGTGTTTCATATCAAAGTCTCTATTTCAGTCCGTTCAGTCGGAAGCAGTATATTACCTCTGGTAAATTCGGATGATCTTGGATATCAACTTCGTATGACTTAATGTTGGAGCCCGAGGCCAAGTCATCATTTCTTCATAAATCAGGTTCTTGGGGCTTTCTGTTTTTCCGTTAGCCTCTAACAAATACATGCACAAACGCACGAACTTTGGTATAGCAGTATATATATAAAAAGAATAATTAAAATATTAGATGAAGATGACAGACAGGTAGATAATCCTACACATTGTGCGAATTTTACAAGTACGCAAACATAGTGGTAACCAAAGAGATATCCGAAAATTTCAATGGCTAATCTCTTATAAAACAAACAAACAAACAGACAAACAAACATACTAACAAAAATTTTTGTCACATTTTAGAACCTTCTGTATGCAAAATAAATAGCCACAATTTACGAAACAATGTCTGATATCTTTGCTCATAACTGAGCCCGAACACATTTACAGACACCGAGAGAGGAGGAATTTGCAACGATCGTAATCACCACTTAAGTTCTACAAGAATAATTGATTTGCAGTAAAAGGAAGTGGTTGGTTAAACTGTAGAATATGACAAATTAACAAATAAGATAAAAAATATATATTAAATTCTTAAAGAGGAATGAAAACGCACGATGTGTTTGCTATATTTTATTCAGGAGGCTAAGTTGACTTGAACGGTTTCTGGTGAAACCATCTGTAAAACCATCTTGTTAATAATTGCTCTACGGTAAGTTTTCAATGCTTTATAGCTGGCACTCTTATTATTACATTCACATAGTGCATCAGGTATTTGAGAAGACACATTTAGCAAGCCATAAATGAAAAACTGAAATGTTGCGCGACATGTGCCAAATGCTAACATATCTTTTATGTAGCAGCTTTAAATTTGACAGGAAATTAAAAAGTCACAATCTGTTTGTGGCACTAGCTGTCAACTACAGTTGCTCGAACCAGAAGGTGAACAGGAAGACAACAGATAGTTCAACACTTACCTCATCCAGGTACCTACGGTGATACAGATCAAATTCAGATCGTCTGTAATGATCCTGAAGATTTCCAACAACGAAGATAATGTCACGTCTCCCTATTTTTTTCCTGCATAACCTCCGAATCGATGTCACTGGACAGGAAGTGGGGGACCAAATGTGACCGTTTCTGTTCTTGACAAATTCTGCACTCTCCAAATCCAAGTGAAATCGAAATGGCCTGTCGAAACTATTAAATATATTTATTTTTTGTTATTTTATGATTATTTTTCCAGCTATGATGACAAGGCTTAGAATACGCTGACTGTATTCCCTACAGTAAAAACGGAATTCTTTGAGTTTGACACTAAACTGTATTCAGTGTTGAGGTTCAAATTTTGGGGAATGGATTTACCCTTCGTTGGCATTACAGTACTCTATTAGGGTCTTACCTATGGATAAAATATCTCTTTGAAAATTATTAGCTCTTTATTCTATATACCTGCGAGCAAATTATTTGTATCAAGAATGATTACTTGAAGCTATTATTGTTTACAAATGATTATCATTGGTTGTTTGAAATCAAATAATTATTTGCAAAAAAGACTGATTTTGGCATTAAATAACCCATCATACTGTAAAACCAACCAATTATTATATATTCAGGTTGTTAAACAGTTGGTTGGTTACTTATTTTAGTATTAAGGTTTGTAGTTTCTTTTGGTGTTTTGGGTTGAAACAGTTTTTAATTCTTCAGCAAAGATTTGTGTGTTTAGTAAATTTACTGTTATTTTATTAGTCCTGTATTTGGTTATAGATTATTTCAATTTCGTTTTTTTTATATTAAATTTTTTTTTTTATATTAAATTCGTATTTTCTTGAGAGGTGACAGTTTAGAACTAAGTTCTAAAATTCTTGTTGAATCTCAGTGAGTTTGATGTGTGATAGGTTGATGTATTTCTTCCATGCGTTGTATTTGTTAGATGTATATATGTACGCATATATATGTATGAATATGTATATAAACTTATATATATATATTTATATAAATATCAAATCAGTTACATATATACATATATATATATATATATATATATATATATATATACACGCACATATATATGCATACATACATATATGCATACATAAAAATATCTAAATATCTAAGGATGCATATACAAATACCTACTCATGCAAGTATGTGTGTGTGTGTGTGTGTGTGTGTGTGTGTGTGTGTGTGTGTGTGTGTGTGTGTGTGTGTGTGTGTGTGTAATATTGATTTACAATTACGTAATTTATATACATATATAATATAGATACATGTGTATATATACATATATATATATAGATGTAAATGTGTATAAAATATCAATATAATTATATAGATAAAAATATATGCATAGTTATATATATATATATATATATATATATATATATATATCCACCCCATATATATATATATATATATATATATATATATATTGTGTTGATTCATAGTAGAATTCCTTTTTTGAAAGTAATTCTTTTTCACGCATTTTCCTTTACCGTATTGAAGGCAACCGAAAATTACCTGGTAAAGAGTGCTTTCATTTGTCATTCACTTTTCTGTGTTCTGAATGAGTTCGCATCACAATTCAATTTATGATCTCACGCCCCCAAAATTGGAGGAGCAGATAATGCATATAACACACGTAACGTGGGTGGAGTGATAAACAAATACCACATCAAACAACGAGTGAAACCTTGCGGACGTGACACACACTTGTCGGCCGTGTAAGATGGTACACACATCAGCTCGTGTCGCTTGTTTGCTTGGTCTCTCTTGTGACCCGTACAGGCTTTTTTCTCCCATCCCGCCATAATTTTCGAAGGTCATTTCTCCATGTTTATATCCTCATCACTACTTGTCTATCTCGGTATTTTTTTTCTGATGAGACAGGGTCGAAAAGAAGGGTTCCCTTTTTTTAGAAATTTAAAAATGTATACGCTTTTTAAAGCCATTTTAAAACTCTATATAAATAAATTGTAAACAAATAGCTTGTAGGTTGTATTAAAAACAAGTCAGAACTCATTTGTTTACACCAGGTAGAATTTTTCAAGGATTGCTATCTAGCGCTATATATATATATATATGTGTGTGTGTGTGTGTGTGTGTGTGTGTGTGTGTGTGTGTGTGTGTGTGTGTGTGTGTTTAGTATTAAACATTTGCTTGGACACAGGGAAATGGTTTAACGTATTGGTATGTAACACGAATAATTCTGTTTAATATCAACCAATTGTTTGCACGGAGTTAAATTGTTTCAAATATTGGTATTTAACACTTTTGATTCTGTCCAACATCCCTCATTCGTTTGCTACAGTTAAATAGTTTCACGTATTGCTACGTAACAATAACAATCTAATTCAACATCAGCCATTATAACACAGTTAAATTGTTAAGTAGTTTTATTTGACCGATAGATGGGGTTACTACTATTCCGGGTCAGAGCTGATTTGGGAATAATGGCAATGAAGGGCTACTCCACATTCCCCAAAGCTTCAGGAGTTGACCCTCACCATCAGATGTTTTAGGGTCAAATGCACGACAATCGTTAAAGAGGTTTTACCCGTGTCTACAGAGATGCAGTCGGCATATTCTACAGAATACGGTCTCTGTATTCTGTAGAATACGCCGACTGCATCTCTGTAGACGGGTAAAACCTCTTCAACGACGATGATTAAACTTCTTTTTCCATTCCAGTTTTTTTTTAAAATCAGCTCTCTGTGTATTTGCCAGATGCTCATTGACCCTACCAAAGGGTTTATCTGCATTTTGAAAAGCCCTATTTTTCGTCCTTCCCAATGCCTTGTCTCTCTTCTTATCAGGTTAGTTTGATGGAGGAGCTGATTTACTCACTGAATATATAAGCGGTAGAGTGTGGGTAATATTGTACTAATAGCATTCTCAAAGCGACCTGGTATGTATTCCTTAATTACTAAACCGTTAAGCAGTTTCAAAATTAAAATGTCCCCAACATGAGAAATTGACACATTAAAGATTAAATCTTTATATAGACTAAATTTTATTTAGTCAAGTACAATGCCCCTACAAAGTAAGTATTGACCAAGAATAACGGTATGTTACTAAGTGTGCTAACACTGATTTATTTAGTGGTGTTACATAATTATAGAAAATAGTTCAAATTTTGGCCAAGAGTGTATTTGTTCCTTTTGCCTTTTAATCTATCCTCATCACATAAAGGTCTTGTTACTGATATGGCATAATAGTTGATGGAGAAGATCTAACTGATTACTTGGGGAAACCACTCTTTCGTAAGTACCTTACCTGCCTAAGCAGAGGTTGTAAAAAAATTGCCTGATGCAAAGTAAAATATATCTTGCAGAGAAAAATGTGAAATATAAAATTTTAAAGCGGATGTCAACTACCAGTCAGTTGATACTGCGTTTCAAGCCATAAAGGAAATCTTCACTAATAAACGCTTTTAACTTTGTTACACACATACACACACACACACACACACATATATATATATATATATATATATATATATATATATATATAAACGTATATACAGATACAAATGCATATGTATATATATATATGATTTCAAGCCAAGAATAACAGGGTGGAGATTCCCTCGTGGTGCCACTCTCCTCGTACCCATCTCCGAAGGTAAATTCTTATTCCGCTGTCCGTGCTTAGCAGAGGGTATATCTCAAATCAGTTAATTCTTTCTAGTTAATTTCTCCTTTAATTGTAGCTTGTCACTTTCTCTGAAGCAGATTATATGACTTTTCATGCATTGCTAAACCGAGGGATTGAACAACATACCACTAATTAACTAGATATAATTTATTCAAAGTCTATATACATTATGTCATTGTTCCATAGAGCAGAAGTTTGTCACGTGTTTTGGAATATTGTCCGAAAGGCTTAAACGTTACTATCTTTCCCAAGAGCAAGAGAATCAGATGATTATACTACTTATCTCTTATAAACCTTTCTGCATCACACACACACACACACACACACACACACACACACACACACACACACACACACACACACACACACACACATATATATATATATATATATATATATATAAAACTTAGAGACTTATCCTGTCGACTTATTTGGTGATAGGGGCGCTATTTATGTAACATACCTCGGGCAAGAATAGCCTGGCAGATCCCATCCTTCTCTTGATTTGTTTTGAATTCAGAGTTTTCTTTCTCCTAGACCAGTTGCCATACCAAGGTTAAAAAACCCAATTACTCATAGTCGGAGGGAGAATAGTCGGATTCATACTGTTCCAGGGAGCACTAGCGTGGTGAAATCCAAGCAGCCTCGTTCAGGATTTGAACTTGGGTAGCCAAGTCCACTTCCTACTGCGATAACCATTACGCCATGAGCACATCCACACACACACACATATATATATATATATATATATATAAAAACAAAAAATCAATAATCATGTCTGTTAATGTATATATATATATATATATATATATGTGTGTGTGTGTGTGTGTGTGTGTGTGTGTGAGAGAGAGAGAGAGAGAGAGAGAGAGAGTATGAAAACGTGCGTGTATATACATGTGAATATATATATATATATATATATATATATATATATACACTAAGATATGATTATTGATTTTTACAAGCACATGAAAGTAACAACTGTACAAGGAAACAATAAGATTTTTTTCTTCTACTAAACTCTCGAGATCAAAGCCAACCACACATTCTATTTGAAGATAAGTTCGTAACTACAATCTGTTCAGTTTAGGCATCTCGCATATGACACACATTTGACACGCGTCCTGGTGAAATAAAATGTGCCTAATAAGTTTTCAGTCCTCCATGTGTCCGGAAAGCGACTCTTACCTAATTAACCATGGACTCTGAGGAGATTTCTTCAGGGATTACGAGCTAGAATATTGACAACAGATCCTTTTAATACGTCTACTGATGTGTTGCTGATTGACAGGAAAGGTGACAGAAAATTATTATTGTTGTATATGGAAATGGCTTTATTATCTTGATAAAGTAGAAAATAAGAATGAATTAACTAAACGAAAGCGGCTGAGAATCTCGTTTATTAAAAAGTAAAAACATTTTATTGTGGCATATATATAGTGTGTGTAGGTACAGTATCGCTCATAAATAAGTATATCATTATTATTTCAAATGATTCCAGGATTTTAATACTTCTATTTTAATATTAAAGTCAAAACAAATATTTTTAGGTATCATTCATCACGAAATTACAACAGCGAAACCAAGAAAAAATATTTAAAACCTCCCAAATTCAAAGCAAAACTCATCTTTCATAAGACATAATGTAGACGAAGGGAAGGAAAATAAAAAGTTATTCTTTGTTTTTCTGTGTTGTGTATATTACCCGTTTCTTTAAGATGGAATGGGGGTCACGAGATTTAAGCAAATTCTCACCAAAGTCTTTATTTTTTCTATTTTTCTCCTTGAACTATTTTTTGTCCTCCTTTAACTACAAGATATTTTCGGTTGGGTCTTACAATTAAATTCTTAATGCTAACAATTTTTGAAGTTTGCAGGGAAACTACAGTTTTGGAATCATAAAGCTTTTAAAGATACATAAATGTAAAATTAAAGATTTCGGTTAATAAACTAATCTTACTGCAATTCCTTTATCATTGTTGATTTGTTTTTCCTTTCTTTCTAGAGAAGTATCTTACTCTTCTACAGGAGATTCTGCTGGAATATTCCAGGCATCGTCGACACGGTGAGTTTTCTCCTGTCTGTAAATTGTTTTATATATAATGAAATTATGGCGCTTATTTGTATGAACAGTTTTGGTCGTTGCAATCTATCATTCATGTTTTGTCAAATAAATCTTTTACACTGTTTGCTTGAATGTTCATCGCTCTTTCGACAGTGCTTCGAAAACGCCAACCCTAAAAAAAAAAAAGGGTGTCATAGGTATGACATTAAACTGCTGCTGACGATGAGCCTCTAATTCTGGAATTCTGGAGAGTGTGGAGAACCACTTTGTAGCTATTACTCCCAGGTTCAATCTGACCCAGAATGGTAGCATCTGTTAGGGTCACATCTATGGGTCAAACAATAATACTTGAAACAATATAATTTTGTGCAAATTGTATCAAAAATAATTTCTTGAAGCCATAAATATTTACAAAGGATTATGATCACGTACTTGAAATCCATGATTTAGTTTCGGTTGATTTTTTATTAAATGACACATCGACCCTCGTGGGTTATTAAATCCAAAACTATTCTTGTAGTAGAACAGCAGTGATGCTATTCTGGTTGGGAGGTGGTTAAAGGTTCCATTTCTTTCCCAATGGTATTAGTCCAAAAATGAACATGATTGCGCGACTAAATTTCGAACTCACTTCGAGGCTGCATTCCAGCAGTTTAGCCATCACCGCGGGAACTCCTTTCCTTGAAATACATGCAACCATATAACAGTGTACAAATTATTAATATTATATAGGAATAAATGAAACTATATAACTGTGTGCAAACAAATTAAATGGGAATTGTCACTTGAAAGTATATACTTGCTTGAATTTTTGCATGTTTGCGCAGATTATTTGTATTTGATAGGAATACTTGATACCATATAAGTGTGTGCAAACAAATTATTATTGACGAATATAAAAAGTGAAATCTACAAAAATGTAATGGAATATTGAAAAAAATTAATAATTAAGATTACAGAAAAATATTTACAATGTCCTGGATAAGATGTTAAGCTGCATCTTCATTGCTATTTCTCCGAAGTCCTGAGTGATAGTACCAGTTAGGGAATTATCTATGGATCAAGTAAATCTTTTACAAATCATTCATACTCGATAGGACGAAAAAAAAATCTTAAGAAAACAAATACATAAAAAATGTAAACATGAACGTTCAATAAACGTGATTCTCTAACCTTCCAGCACAGAATAATAGCAGACGTTTTTAAACGCTATTGAAGTCAACTAACCAAATATTTACAAATGAATTAAATTACACCATTAGATAACCCGTAACGAGTTGATGAGCCGTTTAAAAATAAAACAAACCAAATCAAACCTGCATATCCAATAGCAAATGAAATACTCTTCGTCGGAAGAACTGTTACGAATTTAATGAGGCCAGTTTACATAAATACATTTAGCAATGAAAGGACAACATATCTAATAATGATTTATGAACCTTCCAAATAGCACTAACTGATTAAACATAAATTTTTAAAGGTTTCATTTGGAACTAGATGCCAGGATGTTAACAGCAGTTACTTTAACAGGTGCAAGTAACTTGATGGAGATTATGCACCGTGAATATGTTGATATAGCAAATTCAATAAATGCTTAATAGGAATGATGTATTGGAAGTTTGATCTCCAGGGAAATGTAGTGAAGTCATCATGTTCTTAAAATTATTCCTCATCAAAATATATAGCAAGGATATCAAACATCCAACTCATGACTCAATTCATATTTAAAGAATTGTTAGTATCAATTTTTAATTCTAAAATATTCTGCTAAATATTCATTTATAGAGGTTATCATCATCATCATCATCATCATCATCATTTCGTGCCGCCAGCACGGATATCCTTGACCATCTTTCGCCACTTTTCCCTATCGTTCATCGCCTCCGGCAGGTCTTCTGGGTTACATCCTGTGTCCTCACATAGCCGCTGAATGTAAGTTTGGGCTGGTCGTCCTGCTTTTGCTTGGCCATATGTGGGGATCCATAGTAGTACGTCACTTACGAGCTCGTCTTTGCTTCTCCAGCAGTGTCCGGCGTGTCTGGCTCGTCTGACCTGTATAGTTTTCGTGATGGGAGGCTGGTGGCCGTACAGTTGGCGTCTCGTGGGGTGTTGTCGCCAGGACTTGTTCAATATTGCTCTCAACATTCTTGTGTAGTTGCCGTCAAGTTTCTTCTCCAGCCGTTTGGTTAGCGTCCATGTAGTGCATCCATATAGCAGTATCGATACAACCGCTGCCTGGAAGAAACTGCGCTTCATTTCATCTATCAGGTCTGATTTCCATATTATTAAGAGCCTATCTATAGCCGTCCATGCTTTCGTCAGCCGTGTGTCGATGTCATTTTCTGTTGATGAGACACTACTTCCTAGGTAGGTGAATTTGTCCACTAGCCTCAGAGATGCTCCGTCTAGAGTGGTAATGTTGCCCGTTTGGTTGTAACACATATATTCAGTTTTGTGCGCATTGACATGGAGGCCAATGCCTGCTGCAGCTCGTTCCAAACTATGCAGTAGCGTCTCTGCTTGATTAGGCGTATTCGCCAGTAACGCTAAGTCATCAGCGTAGTCGGCATCTGTGATTGTTTTTGCGGGGTACCTTTTGCTTCTTTTCTTAGTCAGCTCGAAGCCATCTTCTCTGATTTTGTCGATCGAAGCTCTAAGCACGTAGTCTAGACAGATGATAAAGAGGTATGGGGCTAGCGTGTCTCCTTGTAGTACTCCTGCAACAATGTCGAAGTATTCCGTGTCTCCATCTGGTGAACGTACTTTCACCTTTGTGTTTTTGTAGAGGATCATTATTGCTGCTACGGTTTCTTTAGGTAGGCCGTATGCTAGTAGGATTAGTTCCATTTTCCCTCTGTGGATGGAATCGAAGGCCTTGGTAAAGTCGACAAATAGTAATGTCGCCTGAAGGTTTTTTTGCCCGGACGCCTTCAAGGATTCTACGGATGGTCAATATTTGTGAGGTTGTGGATCTATTTCTCCGGAAGCCATTTTGGTTTTTCCTAAGGATGTTGTCTATTTTGGGTTCTATGCGGTTTCGTAGTAGGGCATTGTAGATTTTGGCTGCTATGGATGTAAGTGTTATCCCTCGGTAGTTCTTGGCTAATCCGAGGTCGCCTTTTTTAGGGAAAGGAAGGATGCATCCCTTCATCCATCTTTCTATCCTATTTTGACTATAGACAGCGTTGCATTGCCGGAGCAGTATATCGTCGAATTGTCTAGTCTTCCGCACTTCTGGGGGGATCTCGTCTAGCCCTGCAGCTTTCCTATTTTTAATTTTTTTAAGAACCGAGTCGAGTTCTTCTTTGGTGAAAGGCCCTAGTTTAATGTCTAATTGCTTACTGATAATTCTGGTGATCGGTTCATCCATTATTTTCGGTGGGCTTCCTAGTAGATTTTTGAAATGCTGTTCCCACAGTTTTACTCTTTCTTGTTGGCTTGCAGCTTTCAATTTTGCTTTGGCTGTGCTCTTCCTTCTACTTACTTCGTTTATTGTTTGCCAGGCTATCCTGGATTGTCTATCTTCCACCGAGTCTCTAATCTTATCTATCTGATTTTGTATGTATTCTGTCTGTTCTTTTAGATATATTCCTGCTAATTGATATTGTGCTTTTTCTAGTTTTCGGGCATTTGTGTTTGTTGGGTTCTTCCGATAGCTTTTGGAGGCAGTTTTCACGAGTGCACGTTTTTCTCTAACCTCTGACGTTTCCCAAGGGACTCTATGTTTAGTTCTAGGTTTTGTTGGGATACACTTTGATGCCGCCTTTAGGTGTGCTTCAACAAAGTTTTCATATTCGTCATTTGGGGTAACTTTTTCTGTCTTCTCTTGTAGTGTTTCGAATCTGTTTCTTAATTCTAATGCATATTTGTCTCTAATGTCTCTGTTGTTAAGTAGGGCCCAGTCATAGCGCCTAGTTGTCACTGTTCGTGTGGCGTTTTTTCGTAGGCTTAGACGTATTTTGGCCGTGACTATTCGATGATCGGAGGACACACCCTCGAAAGTGGAGTATGCCTCGCAAGTCATCGCACTATTTTTCCATTTTCTGTTTATAAAGAGGTAGTCTATCTGTGCTTTACTCTTGTTCGCGTATGTGTGGGTCCATAATTTTCCCTCCTTTTTTTTGAAAGTTTGTATTGAGGCATGTTAATCTATTTTCTATCATGAAATCAATTAGATGTTGTCCATTCCTGTTTGACCTGTTGTGTAGGCTGTATTTGTTGTTTCTGTTTTTCCCGATTTGTGCATTCATATCTCTGCCAATGACTAGCAGGTTGTGTTTCGGAATGCTACGTACTAGGGAGGATAGCTCCTCGTAGAAGGTGACTTGTTCGGTTTCTTCGCTAACATTGGTAGGGCTGTAGCAGGAGATGATCATTGCTTTGGGGTTGCCATTAAACGTTGCGGCCATCATCCTAGGTAGTATTCTCTCAATGCTATTAAGTGTTTTTAGCGCTCTTGGTCCTATAAGCATTCCCACCCCTCCTACCGATGCATTGACAGAGTTGTTCCATGCCGATACAGTCACCAGCATCCACCCGTTGCCAGTTTCGTGATATTTGATATCTTCGGTGTGAGTGTATCGATGTTCTTGTATACAGATTATGTCTATCGTATGTTCTACGGCTGATGCAGTTAGCTCTGGTAGTTGACCTATTCTATTTAGGGTTCTAACGTTAAATGTCGCTATCTGTATTACTTGTTTGCATTTTAGTAGTGTTTGTTTGAGCTCTGTAGCTGATTTTTCGAACACTGAGGCCAGGGCTCCAACCTCAGCTGGACGCGCCCCTTTTTTACCCGCGCGAAGAGCGATGCGGTTTGTGAATGCGGTTTCAGTATGAGTCATGGTTATCTTTCGATGGCTGTTTTTATTCTCATCTATAGAAGCCACTCTTATAGATGAGCAGCAGTAGTTCCCTGATCGAACTGACAATCCTGAGCGTTAAGTCGCAAGACTCACACGTTCAGGAAATATTAGGCATTGCGAATTCGAACACCTTCACGTACACGATGCTGCTTCCCATGTGTACGTGAAAAAAAAAATAAATAAATAAAAAATAAAAAAAGATAAAAAAAATAAAAATAGAAATAGAAAAAAAAAAAAAAGAAAATATAAATAAAAATAAATCCTTTTACCTTAAGTTTTAACTTAGTTAAAGTCCAGGACTGACGTATATTCAAAGAAATTTTGGGGTATATTTCATCTTGTCATCCGATACAGGCCCTACCATGTTTTTATTTTATTTTTTATTTTTAGTGGAGGTGGAATGCTAAATTTCTAAGTTTGGGACGGTAAATTCAAACAATTCTTAAGTTGACTCGTGATAGTTGCACCTGGTAAAACAATTTAGCCGATTAGAAATAAATCAAGATTAAAATATAACAAAAATTCACCAACAGATTTTACAAGTCATAGAAAATCCAGTGTTATTTTTAAAAAAGAAAATTGTACTAACCTCTACCCAACGAGTCTTTCCTTAATTGTTTAGTTTTTTCTATATATCCACATATTTATGAAGCTTTTATGTCTTTCCTTATATTTATAATGCCACCTGATTCTAGAATGTTCCATTTCAAATCTTTCTTTAGCGTTTGGTTTATACACATTCATGCTAAATTTCTAAGTTTGGCGCGGTAAATTCAAACAATTGTTAAGTTGACTCGTGATAGTTGCACCTGGTAAAACAATTTAGCCGATTAGAAATAAATCAAGATTAGTCAATTTTAATCATTAACCGTTAAGGGTCAAATATACATTTAGAAAATTACTCTCTTTATTCTCACTTTAAGATTATTGATTATAATGATTAATACACACACACACACACACACATATATATATATATATATATATATCAATATCAGTTCTTCCATCATGTACAGTATATGAATGCCTCACAGTTAATATGTAATTTGTTTATAATGATTACAATAATGAATATGAGCAGGAGTATATACTTATAGTTCAAGCAATTATATGGTTCCAAGTAACTATTCCAATTTAATTTGTTTGCACACAGTTACACGGTTTCAAGTATTTCTAGTAAGTATATGCTTTCAAAAGCTAACACCATAAAACAAGTGGGGTGAAAGAAAAAATTTAAAAAAGAAGAGAACGGGAAAGTTACTCGAGATAAAACTATATAGCAGGAACCTAATAAAAGGGATAAATACTTGGGATGTCCTCCTCGTAAGATCCTTGAAGTGGACTAGAGAAGACCTTAAACAAATGGACCAAAGAACAAGAAAACTAATAACCATCCAAAAGGCCTTGCATCACAGAGATAACGTTGATAGACTATTTGTTTCAATAAAAGATGGAGGAGGAAGATTTGCCAGCATTAAAGACAACGTTGGCGCATCGATACAATGACTTGACTATTTTAGAGAAAAGTGCGGAGGAATACTGATTACAGCCACCAGAAACAATACTTACAACACGAGGATTAGCAGAACGGAAATAACCAGAAAGCAAAAATGGGAAAGAAAACAACTCAATGGACGTTTTAAGCGACTAACAAGCGACATTTCACACGAGAAAACATGGATGGGACTGAGACAGGGAAACCTTAAGAGAGACACTGAATCTCTTCTAATTGCAGCACAAAACAACGTCATAAGGACTAATCATATCAAAGTAAGAATTGATAAGACGCAACAAAACAGCAAATGTAGGTTATGTGGTGATAGAGACGAAACCATCAATCACAGAATAAGAGAATACAGCAAATTATCACAGAAAGAGTATGACAAAACAACGGGATGGGGAAGGTGATTTACTGGGAATTGTGCAAGAAATTGAAATTTGATCATACGAACAAATGGTCTAATGCACAACCCAGAATCCGTCCTGGAGAATGAGATGCACAACGTTCTCGGGAATTCTGAGATATGGACGGATCACCTAATCTCGGCCAGACGATCTGAACTCGTAATAGTCAACAAAAGAAGAAGAAAAAAGAGAGAACCAACCGAATAGTGATTTTGCTGTTCCGGCAGATCACAAACTAAAATTAAAAGAAAATGAAAGGAGGAATAAGTACACAGACCTTACTAGAGAACTAAAAAACTATGGAACATGAAGGTTACGGTGATACGAATTGTTTTTGGGGCGCTCGATACAGTCACCACAGGTAACGGGACTGGAAGACTTGGAAATAAGTGGACAAGTGGAGAGCATCTAAAGTATAGCATAAAGACTTGGGAAATGGGTTGGAAAAGCTGGAAATCGAAAGACGATTCAAGTCTATCCAAATTACCGCATTGAAAAGAGTATTGGAGAGCTGAGAAGACTTGCTGACACTCAGACCCAAATGAAAGACCATTAGCTAATGTGTATGGGAAATGTTCGCAACAAATGATAATGATAATCATTTGTGAATCATAATTGCTACAAGAAACTAATTTTATACAACTAATTTGCACAGATTTATTATAATGACTTGTATAGGATGAGCCAAACATTTTGGATGTGATGATCATAGAAAAATGATTAATCAAAGTCCCTCAAGTTTTGAATAGAGTTTTTTTCTTCGTGTACATTTTCCCTTCTCCTAGAATGGTTGCCTAACTAAGGTTAAAGTGCCCAAACGTTCCTACTATTTACTCATGACAACTATATATATATTATGCAATCTGCACACTTCCCACTCCTTTTCTTATTGTTAATAACAATATTTCTTTTATGCTTTAATCCAGGTCGAAAAGTCAAACAAGACTGGCACCTATATGCATGATGGCACGAAGACGTCTACCTGGTCTTCAATGATGTCGATGTATATATTAACCCAACCCCTCCGTCACGAGCAGGATGTAACATTTGGTCAATTTTTCAGCGAAGTACAGCTGATTTGAATTCACAGTATTACCTCTCCAAAATTGGTTGCCTTTTCAACACTGGGGAACCCATTGGCCGACTTGCTGAACTATTTATTCATAGGTGGGGCGGGGGAGAATAGATTGGTTCATATCCTTCCTAAGATGATTCACGCGATGTGAAACGTGAACAGCCTCGTGCAAGATTGGAATTTGGTTCACCGTTTTCATTTCCCACAACGATAACTGGTAGGCTAATCGCGCCACTTATCAATGATAGTGAGTGATATTCTACTTTTCATAGGAATAAAATCGTGTTTCCTCACAAAAAAGTTGTCCAAATCATCACAATGTTTTAGGTTTTCAATGAAGTTGCTTGGAATACATCGACAGCATCATCTGCATTAGGTTAAGAACCTTTCCCGTCGAAAAGGGGTTCAGGGTATATAACGAAACGGAATCTGGTAGAGGCCCGTGCTCTGAAGAGTGTGAAGTACCGTTTTGTTGCTATTACTCCCAGATCCACTCTGACCCGTAGTCGTTGTACCTGTTAAGGTCTCATCTGCGGATCAAATAAATGTTTGCAAACTATACGCATTAGATAATATCATATAACCGTGTGCAAAACATTTAAGAAATAATGCAAATATAAACGTACAATGTACGCAATTCTCTAACTTCTAAGTATAAGATAACTCCAGACGAGTTGAAATACCAATAAATAATTTAAAATATATTGAGAACACATTTTCTGACATAATTTTAACCCAGATTGGTATTATCTGTTTGAGGTACATTTGTGAGTCAAATACGACCAGCTACACTTGATGACCTTTCACTTTATCTGATATAGGTGGTAGATGACATTATACCTTTCATATGTATAAAGAGCAGTGTTTCCTAGCATAAATTTGTGTAAGCCATCACACTGCTGCCACCAGTTTGTTATATTTCCTAAGTACATCCTGGTATCCTCGCATTCATACCGTAATCTCCACTTTATTTTGGAGAACACGAGATTTATCTGAGCAGGTGATCTTTGATTGATAAAATGTCCAGTTTAGATGCTCCCGTACCCATTGAATACACTTTCAGCGATGAACATTGCTTAGAATAGCCAATCTGAAAGACTGGTATTCAACTGCTACTCACAGCTCCATGCACAACAAGGACCGATATACAGTTTGTTGTGGCGTATTCTTTTCCTTGCACAGATAAAAACAGTCTGCAATTTGTTTCATAGTTCCTTTTCTATCGGGGAGAGAACCCGTGGCATACTGGATGATATGCTGGGCTGTGACATCGTCGTAAGCTAGTTCGAACTCCAGTCGCGCTTTTACATTCACTTTCGGACAAATACGTTTGGAACCACCTTATTTCCTCCGCTATGGGTTAAATATTACTTTTACTTTTCTACAAAGACGATCTTAGCATTAAATCGCCAACAAACGTTGATATGCCATTAAAACCAAGAAACCAAACCAAACCTTTTCTATTGGCAGAAAACCTCTATTCGCATCAGTAGGTCTTGGCCTCACAATAAGTGGTCGACGATTGGTACTTTTTCTCTGTTCGTGCCATTCTCGATATGAACTCTTCTCAACTGAACATGAGCATATTACAAGCTGTGCTGTTTCCGAAATGCTCTGAGTTATATCACAGTTTAGTATTTTTCAATGACATCAAATCATTCTTCTTGCCCATAACTGCAGCATTCAGGACATCAAAATGAACCGGAATTATCTGCTTATATATCCTTCTGACTGACATATGCAGTTGTTACAAAGTAGAGTAGCTGCTATCCTTGCAATATATTACTATTCTTACTGCTTTGGCTCATCCGTATGTATGTATATATATATATAAGAGAGAGAGAGAGAGAGAGAGAGAGAGAGTTGCCGTTATTCTTGTAAGGAATCACTTATCATAAAGAGAGAGAGAGAGAGAGAGAGTGATAAGATATTACAGGAAAAGAAAAATGGAAAAGTCAGTTGATATATATATATATAGAGAGAGAGAGAGAGGGAGAGAGAGAGAGAGAGAGAAAAAAGAGTTGGGTGAGGGAGATCAATTTTCAACATATCGAGAGAGATATGAAGTTATTGACCTATTACCATATTTTCTAAAAGTTTTCATGAAACAGGGAGTACTTTGAATCAACAATTCCCATTCGAAATCCCAATTCTAAGCAAGGATTCAAAGTCGAGATATTGGTTTCATTATGAACAAGCTAAGAATCGTCAGCCATCATTGCAGTAAGATAGCACGGCTGATAATTTCGGTATTGAGAGTGAACTATTCACCCCAGCTAAAGTCAACAATAGTGTCACATATGGCTTCATCTTTTAAAAAAATCGATACATCTGGAAAATATCAAGCAATCATGAAAGCTTTACTTAAAGCTACTCGCTAATATTCTTTTACTTCCATTCTCATTAGACAATAAATTGTTTAAAGTATATCGATCTTCAGCGACTTATTTGTTAGGGAATCAAGGAAACAAGTTATCTTGCCAGATTTTTACATCAGACTTTTACATCATGGTCTTCTGATAATACTAGAATCACAAGATGTTTTTCTTTTATTGAAAGAATGAGTTATTGCCAGAGGGATTACACATTTATTAAATCAACTTAAAGTACGAGATAGACTAATCAACCCCAAAATGTCACAAATACAAATAAAAATTTCTCAATTTCCTCTAACCACTTGTATGATCTTAAGACAGCTCTAATACTTGTATCTTTTAAATAATCTATCTAAATATTACTAAAATTACAAGCATGTTTGCATATATATATATATATATATATATATATATAATGTCAAGAAAAAAACTATTCGTTCACATTAGGATAATACATTTATTTCCATCCTGTTAAAAGCATTGATATGAATCAAAGACTCCAAAATAGTTTTTAACGGGACTTCATCAGATTCAACAATAAGATAAAATAAAATTCAACCAGACAGGAGGAATAGTCAAAGGAGAAAAGCCTTTACCCATGTAAGGCTAATTCCGGTTTCTTTTCGTTTCAGATTATGACAACTACAAAACCAATAAAATTGACAATTTAGCCATTCCAGTAATAAACATCAAAATTTCAACCATTTCTAACAAAAATATCAATCTTAATTCTTGCATGTCATCATTTTTTCTTTGAAAGGTACCCAAACCCCAGCCATTAATGGTAAGACTTCTTTAAACATGTTATTCATACCAATTTCATAGATTATAATTAAATATTAACTTTGACTATCAACTCAAATTTTCGAGTAAAGTGTAGATTTATTTCTATACCAACATCTAGCTATTAAAACACATCTCTGATTTAATAGGTTACCGGGTTCAAGATATAACATAATTTGTATCTTTTCTTCTAGACACTAATTACATCTACCATCAAAACAGCTCGGAGTATTTGACCTTTGTAATATACTCCATTGAATTTCTGGGGTTAAACGATTATTTTTCAATTTCCAAAAATGTTTGGACAAGGCTATTTGATTTTTCGAGCGTTCAATTATCCTTATTATTCCCATTCATTTGGTCATAATATTTCCTAATAATAATAATAATAATAATGCATCACGCCCCAAAGACGACGTTGACAGACTATTTGTATCAAGGAAAGAGGGAGGAAGAGGACTTCCCAGCATCGAAGACAACGTTGACGCATCGATACAACGGCTCAACGGCTACATAGAAAAACACGAACGAGGACTAATTACAACCATCAGTAACGATACGGACAACACGATAGACGATAGAATGACAACAACTAGGAAACAAAAATGGAAGGAAAAACAATTCTATGGCCGCTTTAAACGTCTAATAAACAACATCTCATACCAGAAAACCTGGATCTGGCTAAGAAAAGGAAACCTTAAGAGAGAAACGGAATCCTCCTAATAGCAGCACAGGACAACGCCATAAGAACCAATCATATCAAAGCGAGAATAGATAAGACGCAACAAAACAGTAAATGTAGACTATGCAGTGACAGAGACGAAACGATCAATCCCATAATAAGCGAGTTCAGCAAATTAGCACAGAAGGAGTATAAGGCGAGACACGACTGGGTCGGCAAGGTGATCCACTGGGAAATGTGCAAGAAATTTCAAACAAATGGCGTATGCACAATCCTGCACCTGTCCTAGAAAATGACACGCATAAACTCCAATGGGACTTTAACATATAAACGGATAACCTAATCCTGGCCAGAAGACCAGATCAAATTATAATAATCAACAAAAAAAAAAAGATAATTTGCAAAATTGTCAACTTTGCTGTCCCGGCTGACCACAGAATAAATCTGAGGAAAAGTAAAAAGAAGGATAAGTACGTCGACCTTGCTAGAGAATTGAAAAAACTGTGGAACATGAAAGCAACGATTGTACCAATTGTGATTGGTGCTTTAGGCACAATAACTGAAGGATTATTCAAAGGCCTGGAAGACGGGTAGAAACTATCCAAACGACAGCACTGCTAAGAACGACCAGAATTCTGAGACGAGTCCTGAGACTTGAGGAGACTTGCTGTCACTCAAACTCCAGTGAAAGACCATCAGCTAACACTGATGTGAAAAACTCTAAAGGAGTAAATAATGATAATACAAGTAAAGAAAAGGATTGTAATTGTAAAATTAAAATCAATTGTCCTATGAAAGGTTTGTGTAATTTAGAAAATGTAGTATACCGCGGGATTATTTTCTCAAAAGAAAACATTCAAAAAAAAAAAAAAAACTTATATCGGAATTTCATCATTAAGGTTTAATAACCACATTCATTCGTACTCTAATGAACACTTGAAAAATCAAACAGCCTTAACAGGATGGAAATAAATTTATTATGCTAATGGGACCGAATATTGTTTTTTTCTTAAAATGATATTATTTGCTCTGTGAATTTATTTACATTGAGCTCTTTACCAGGAATATTTGAATATTCCAAATTTAAATAATCTATTAGTCCTGACAGAATTGTTCCCTACTCCGAATTTACAGGATTGAAGAATATATATATACACACACACAGACACACCTAATGAATCCGACAGTATGTAAATATAAGTAAGTAAAGTAAAGTTGGCGACCGTAGTCGAGAGTGACCCGAAGGCTCTCTTTTCGATAGCTACTACACCAAGGTGTAGGGGAAAGCGCTACTCCTTTGCCTGGATTGCTCCACTTTATCTTTGATCCTTACCTTATAATGGTGAGTGTTAAGCTAGATAGCATCAAGTACCATCTTTTGAGTCTTTGGTATGACTCGACCTGGGATTGAACCCAGGTCCCCCGGGCCATTGGCGAACACTCTAACCATTATGCCAATGTCCGGTAAATATAAAGATATAAAAATATAAAAAAGCAAGATATTCAGAGGATGGTTGTATTTGTTGTTGAATTATTTGCCAACGTTAAAAGTTTCGTTATTTTTTTTAAATATTTAACCACTATCAGGACCATGTTAACCTATGATGTTGTATCTTCTAAATTATATTCCATTTTAAAAATGAAACGGAAAAATCTTAACATTCTATTTTTGTTAGTAGCGTTCAGTTTCAAATCAATGTGACGTAAATAGCGCCCGAAATTTATTTTAAAGCGTAACGTTTTTTAAAATGGATTTTAAGAATTTTAGAAACTTTAAAAGAAATTTGAAAAAAAATTGTAGCTGTTGGTAAGTTCGGAAGTATTACGATTAGAAGTATTATCGAAAAGTATCAAAAGTTAGTGTAAATTATAAGTAATTAATGAACTCTAATAAATCTAAAAAAAATGGATCATGCAAGTTTTTAGCCCTAATTTGACTAAAAAGGAGATCATTAAAAAATTGGTTTTTGTTTGATCGTATAATGATTGGAAATAATGCGAGATTCAATAATCTTTCTATGTTGTTTATTATGTACTGGAATCTTTAAAGTTAAAATGTGATGGGTTTCTAAATTATGTTTTACTAACGCGTTTATTTTATTGCCAATTTTATTGTCCATTTCGTGTTCATAATTTCGTTTTTTGATTGATCGTGAAGTTTCACCCATTTATTTTCTATATCCTAAGCACTGAATACAGTGAACGCAGGTATCAAATTTGATATGGTTATTGTTATTCTTATTAATTATATTCTTGTTTTTGAAGAGTTGGTAAATGTTTTGATTCCGAAGTTCTTTAAGCTTTACCGATGATGTTTGTGGTTAAATTATATGATAAAATATCTGTGTAATAGATTAGGACTGGAAAATTCTACTTCATGGACCTACCCAAATAACACTTGAGCACAGTGAGATTATACCCATAAAACAAGAAAGGATAGATAGCGCTATAAACTGTGTGGAACCCTCCTCTTTTGAAAAAGTATCTTCTGATCACAGATCGTCACGAAAAAGATACGCCTGAGTCTACGAAGAAATAAAAAACAGTCAAAAAGATACGTTATGACTAGTCCTCGCTTTCCAGTAAAGATATAAGCAATAAATATGCGGTAACTGTAAGAAACAAGATACTCTTCAGGAGACATTAAAAACTCATATTTCAAATATGAAAACGTTATCTATCTATCTATCTATCTCTACTGTGACGGCCCAGGGGTATCTAAAGGATTAATATAGATGGATCAACTGAAAAGGGGCAAAGGTCATGACCCAGATAGGGAAAGGACATACGATTGGTTGAGGCAGTTAGTACGTTTTACCGCCAAAAAGAATGAAATCCAAAAGTCAATTCCGAGCTTCGCCTGAGGAGAGAAAGGTCACCCTTTTTACTAGGTCCGGTAGAAAGTGAAATTCTGGTAGCAGAATGGCCTAATGGAAGTCGTCAACTCCCTTGAACAAGAAACTAAAGTTCAACGTAAAAATGATGCCTTACGATTCGTTAATAGGAAATTAACGAAAAAAAAAGGAGAGAAAAGGAAAAAGGTTAGTTGAAAATTTTCTTATAAATGATATTCATAGCCTAAACGAAGGATTGTATCAAGAATATCAAAAGAAACATTTTGAAAGTTGTTTATTAGTAACCAGTTTAAAATTTTATATCCACTTCAAATGCGAAGAGGAGAGACTTTTATTATTCGCTAAAAGAGGAGAAAGAAGCAAGAAAGAAGAAAATAAATATAGAGAGAAAACAAGTGAGTTCCCTCCCTTTAATTGTAAAGTAAACAAAAGAATCCTGGTTCAAGTTTAAGACAAGTCGAACAAAAAAAATGAGAACTTTGTTTCTTGAAGGACATAGTCAAACAAAATTGAAAGTGACTTGTCCACTTCTCGTCTGTATATTTTTGTGGTTTTTTTTGTTGTTTTTTTGTTATTATAATTTTACTTTCTTTGAAATAAAATATATAAGAAAGATATATATATATATATATATATATATATAAAGAAAAGAAAAAGAAAAAACATAACCACGCGTCATATTGTTTCTCCAGTTAGGAAATCTTCACGTTTTCATCACCATCTCGACCTTTGACACACCCTCATTCGTCCATGTCTCGAAAACTAAATCTATATGCAGGCTTTATACCTGACTAGTTATATGGGCTTTCAAAGCTATCATTAAAATATAACTAGTTACAGAGAATATATAGAGCTTGGGTGGTACGGTACTATAGTCAGTGATTCTCCCTGACCTTCCAGGATAATGTAACCTCGGAACAAAGATATAGTAACGGTCACATGGGATCCGGGATATTTTTGGGACTTTTAAAAAAATTATAAAGGATTGAAAATACGATTGAGAAATTTCCAGGAATATAGACAACGAAAAAATCACACTGGGGGCTCGTTAGCCACAAAAAAATCCATTGAATTAAACGAGAATGGACGGAGTAGAGGACTTCCTGAGAGAACCAGCGTTGGAGAAATTGGAAGCGATGAGGAAGAGTTCACTGCTAGAAATCGGTGAAAAACTGGATCTGGAACTGGAAACCAGAAAAGCGATGATGAAAAAAAAATTAGTCAGAATCATCTCAGAGCACATGGTGAACAAACAAATATTTGAAGCGGAAATACTGGACAGGTTACCGACTGAATCGACCAACCTCACAGCAGAACAGATTGAACTAGAGAAATATAAGCTAAAAGCCAGACTAGAACTGGAAAAAGCGAAAATGGAGCAAGAGATTAGGTTGCAGGAAATTAAGCTAACAGAAGTAAGACAAGAACCAGACTGCAACGAATTTGACTTGGCGAAACAAGTCAGGCTAGTGCCAAAATTTGTTGAAGCGAATATAGATGGGCATTTTCCTCACTACGAGATAACAGCTACTAACAGGAAATGGCCACGAGAAAGTTGGGCTATGCTCTTATAGACCGCCCTCACAGGAAAGGCACAAAAAACCTATACCACATTGTCAGCAGAAGACTGTACAAATTACGATACAGTCAAAAAGACAATATTAAAAAGCTTTGAATTGGTACCGGAGGCATAGAGACAGAAGTTCCGACCCCCCACAAAAAAAAAAACGAAAACCAGTCGTTCATGGAGTTTTTCAAGGAAAAAGAGCGGCTAATAAACAAGTGATATGCTGCGAAAGTGATCGGAGATGATGTGGAAAAGTTGAAGCAACTCATCTTAATAGAGGAAATATTGAATTGGGTGCCAGAGGAAATGAGAATCTACGTAAATGAAAGGAAGATAAACACAAGCAGCGAACTAGCGATGCTAGCGGACGTGATAACACTTAAAAGAAACAGAAGTAAACCTAACACGGAAGGTCGGGTGAGCAATCCACCAGAACCTATCATAAGGAAAGATAGCATGGTGAATACTCGGGTGACACCACCAAAGAAAGGGAACCAGATCACATGTTTCAGATGTGGCCAGGTGGGTCACATAGCAATAAAATGCAAACTGGGACGCAGACCCGAAACGAATAAAGCTGGAGAATCCAAGCCACAGAGAATGGTTTCAACGACACTAGGTAGAAGGACTTATCGACCCTACATAAAAAAGGGAAATATTGAAGACGGGGAAGGAAATAATACCCCTGTAACTATATTGAGTGACACTGGTTCGACCCAATCCTTAATACGAGAGAGAAAATTACCGCGAGGTCAACCGCTAGGATTTGCAACGATTAAAGGAATAGGAGGAAAGGCTCTGAAAGTACCCCTGAGTAAAGTGAAATTGACGACAGGGAAAATTAGCAGAGAAATAAAAGTCGGGGTAGTGAAGACTCTACCTATGAAAAAAAAAGACCTTCTAATCGGAAATGAAGCGAAAATCGAATTCGCACAAGAAGGCAAAAATTGTAAAAGCGAGGAGAAAGGCCAGAGGGCAAATCCATATAACCTACGCAGTAAAAAACAGGACAAAACGGGAGAAAATATTCCGATGGTAAATAAGACGTGTGAAGAACTTAAGCGAGCTCAAAAAATGATGAAAGCTTAAGAAAGTTATATAAGCAAGTGGATAAACCCATGGATAGCAAGCATGAGCATCGATATTATATAGAGAATGGAATATTAAAACGAAGCTACCAGTCCACGAAGCAGAAAGGAGAAGGGAGAGAGAGGTACAATCAAATAGTCATGCCTACTGACTATTGAAAGGATCTTCTGCAATTAGCACATGAAGTCCCATTAGCAGGGCATTTGGGGATCAATAAAACGTATAACAAATTAATAAGGAATTTCTACTGGCCAGGCATAAAAACTAGTACAAAGAAATTTTGTAATTCTTGTAACACCTGTCAGAAGGCGGGAAAACCCAAACCAGGCATAGCTATAGCCCCACTCATACCCATAACCATCAAAGAGAGACCGTTCGAGAACGAAGTCGGGAAATCGATACTTATTGACAATATTGTGCGCAAGTTCTAGATTCCCAGAGGCCATCCCTCAGCGAGCCATATCAACGAAAAAAGTGGTCGAATCAAGGATAAATTTTTTCGTAAAAGTAGGACTTCGTAAGGTTATCCAGACTGAGAGAGGAACAAATTTCGTGTCTAACTTATTTAAGAGGGTAATTTGACAGCTAGGAGCGAAGCATGTTACATCAAGCCCTTACCACCCGCAGTTACAGGGCGCTTTAGAACGATTTCATGTAACTTTAAAAAGCATGTTAAGAGCTCACGGTACCGAGAGACAGAATGACTGGGATTAAAGAGTTACCGTTTGTACTCTTCACTATCAGGGACTCTGGTCAAGAGTCGTTGGGTTACAGCCCATTCGAGTTAGTCTACGGGTATGAGTTGAGAAATCCCCTGAAAATAGCAAAGGAACAGTGGGAAGACCCTGGAACAGCACCAGAAACAGTGTCAAATTATGTCGGAAATCTACAGAAGAGATTGGAATCTGCTAGAAAAACAGCAGAAAACTACATGAGTAAATCTCAAGAGAAAATGCGAAAAAATTATGACCAGAGGTCTAAGGGTAGACAATTCTGCTCAGGCGAGAAAGTTATGATCCTTTTACCAACAAGGAAATCTCCCTTCAATGCAAAATTAAAGGACCATATACGATAGCTGAAAAGGTCGATGACCTTAACTATAAAATAAATACGCCGAACAGACAGCGAAAGACACAATTGTGCCATATTAATCGTATAAAAAATATTTAGAACGAACGAATGAATCTGAGATGCCCGTGAGGCAAATAGAACTTGACTGACCGAACGAGGCCCAAGCCTATGTTTGTAACGCTTGACAAGAGTCGGTTTACTCAGAGAAGTAAACATTGATCCGTTTTGAAATCTAGAGGCTAGATTTAAAAGAAAAATAGACCCATTTTTCTTTTCTTTGTTGGATGAGAGTGTGACGGCCCAGTGACAGCTACATGATTAATATATATGAAAATAAGAACTACTATACAAGGACCGGAAGTGGGGCAGACTATTGGCGGGTTTTCGAGCCCTATCAACAACGATGGACCAACTGAAAAGGGGCAAAGGTCATGGCCTAGATAGAGAAAGGACCATTAAAATATAACTATCATTAAAATATGACTAGTTACGGATAATATATAGAGCTTGGGTGGCACGGTACTATAGTCAGTGATTCTCCCTGACTTTCCAGGATAATGTAACCTCGGAACAAAGATATAGTAACGGTCACATTACACACACTCCCAAATACAAAACCCCCACACACATAGCCACACATATATATTAACAAAATTGTCTCAATGTGTATATATATATACATATATATATAATTCGACTTTAAAACCAGAAAATAATGTTACTCGGGAAATAAAACAATAGTAACACTTATTCTAACTTCTCTGGGCCTATTTGTTATTTCTTTATCTATATTGGACCACATTGTTCATTTAAAACACTAAATAATTGCCGATCTAGTTTAGTTAAGACCAATACACTTTTATCAATCTCGTATGGTTTAAATCTATTCATCAGGTTAACTCAGTTCTTGTTAGTGTATCTCAGTTTTGGAGGTCTATCCATTATATTTATATCCCGTCATTTCATTCTCTTTCTAACAAACGTTTTTCCGATACTTCTATGTCAATTTCAAACTCACTATTTTTGTTGGACTCATGATGATGCAGGTCATCGGATACAGTTTATTGGTAATGAATCTGATTTTATGTCATATTAAGGTAAGCTTAATCTCTGTTTACTTGCATCTGTTCATACAGAGGTAAGTACTTGCTTTATCTGAACAAATACACTCATATTTACTCATAAATGTATATAAAAGAATTGATTTGTGAATGCACATTAAATGTGTTCAGCCTTTTGTTTCTATTCTTCTGAGTGACCGATATTCAAAATTTAAAACAAAGTACGCGGTTGCTCTATTTCATTATTTTTGTATGATAAGCTATATTATGTGGTGAAGTAATTTCATTATGATGTTCTGTTTCAAACATTTATTTAATTAAAATTGAATGTAAATACATTCCTCATGTCGTGCTATAATGATAAAGGACGAAAAAATGGATTAATGAAATTTTACATTTACTTCTAATTCCACTCTTGCCAGTGATTTTTGACCCCCTCAATCGTAAGAATTGCTGCCTCATCATTTATACATATGCGAAGGGCACAGTCAGTCATCTAATTAACAAGAAACTGTTGTAAGTTCCTTTCTGATGCATTGAAAGCACACAAAAAGAGAGTCTACGTTCCTGTATTAGAAATTCACAACACAAAGGCATTTTTAGATATCTGATTGTAGTATTTTTCCTAAAACTTCCACTTCACAGATGTATGAATGTAAATGTATACAACTAACGTTTGATTACTTTTCATTTAACTGATATATTTCTATCAACTGATCAGTTGACAAATTAATTAGATTTATCGATTATTACAACTCACGAGTCGATAAATTAATCATTAGATAAATTGTAAAACTGACAGTAAAAATTATTAATTGAAAGGCTTTGAAAGTTTATATAGCATTTATCCTTTCTTTTATTTTTCGAACACTTGAAAAAAGTTTTTTTTGAAGTAAGACTGTGTCATTATTTGCTATAAAGGCATAACTGACCGAGTTGCATGTTTATGATAAACAGATAAATAAATAAGTAAGGCAAAGAGAAAATTCTTGGTGACAAATACTTAAGAGTTGAAATATGAATGTACGTAAAATACTGCTGGTATATAGGAATAGAACGTTATATTGAGCATCCTGAGAAAATTATCTTGATTGATTTAGTTTGTTTAAGAATTTCTCTAATCTTTCCTGAAGTTTTTAATCTGAATATAGTTCTAAAAAATGAATGACCAGCTTTATATTTTGTTATTGAACTATTATTAGTATCGTATTCTCACTGCTCATTTTATGACATTATTTACGTATTTATATTATCTGATATGGTTCGATGTTTTACATTTTGCATTTATTTTCTTATATTGAATTGTTTAATTAAGTATGTAAAATATATTATTTTATCTATGGTTGATTGTTGCTTTGCACTTTTTTTTTTATAATGAAAGTGGTTAACTTGTTAATAGCAAATGAGTTGTTACGTATTGTGCAACTTTTCAATATTACACTTGGCTAACCACTATGGAATACGCACACTTAAAGGATGTTCTCTTTGTTTTACTTTTTTTCACTTAGCAGTAAATAAACTAATAATTGACAGGACGAAAAAGATTTTTATTTTATAGCAAAACCTCCAATCTTCATATTCGTTAAACAAACAATTCTACAATTGTGATTATTTTGATGTCGATTCTTTGATATTTCTGTGAATAGCTCTGGTTAATTGATTGGTTGCTTGGTGGGTTAGTTGAGTTTTATCAACCATCTTAGGTTATTTCACGCCAAATCCTGTTTATACATTTATATTGAATATATAGGATTTATAAACTCATTTTCGCGATAATATTTTTAAACGAGCTCATTGTACACAATAAAATGGTTTCAAGTATTGCTAAATAAAAGTCACAATTTAACATCAGTCATTTCTTTGCACACATAGTTTGTTGGTAATTTGATTTTGAAATGAGTTGCACTCTAGTATTGCTATTGTTTCTACACCGTTGAATGATTTCAAGTGTTGCAATCTAACATTAATAATTCTATTCAATATTAATCATTTGATTTCATATGTTGAAGTAGTTATAGGCATTGCTATTTAACATTAATCATTATTTTTAACACGATTCATTCATTTGCACACAGTCAAATGGTTCCAAGTATTGCTATATAATACCAATAATTCAATTTAGGCGCACAGTTAAAGAATCTTAAGTATTGCTATTTAATACAGAGTGCAGAAACAAAATCAGGAATATTCTAGTATAACAATAAACGATTCTATCATAAAATAAGATTAATTTTACTTTTAAAAAAGCAACTATAACCTAGTTGCTGTGATGGCTTATTGTATTAATTATTTTAATTTCTGGTTTGGTCAGTCTGCGAGTTTTTCAGTCAGCTGTTAAGTAAGCTAGAATCTTTGAGCGGAAATGTAAGTTAAATTTGAATGTTCAAGCGAGTGCACCACAACCAGGATATGAGAACTGTCATTTCTACATAGGAAGACCAAATGTAAACAAAATAGATTTATGTCTTGTCACAAGTTTGATTGAAAAAATAAAAACACGGTGAAATTGGGGATACGTGTGAGATGACGCAGTTACTTAGTGAAATGACATTGCAATAACAATATCCTGAATTTAGATATATAAAAATTAGCAAATTTTGAAAAACTACTTAGAAGTTGGAAGCAGTTGAAGAAGTTGTCAGTTGGGGGTGGAACATCGGTCGAGTCGGGGGCTTCTCTTTTCATAGACTATTACAGTTTTTATCTCCGTGCTACTGTATGCAGTCTGAACATCGAACAGCATATCTGGATAATAAAGCGACAATTTCCTATAAAATTATTGGACATATTATTGTTACACCAATACGTCCCAATAAATAATTGTTAATTGTTGAGGGAGAGTCCTTCTTGTCCTTGAGTAGCCAACACCCAGGCAACTTTGTTTCAACCCCGACCGTTAGAAGAAGTTCCGGATGAATTGTGTTATTCCCCATCTGTGGATCTTTCAAAAACGACGTGAACACAGAGAGGATTGATAAACAAACTACCAGGAAACGCATTTGGCGTTGTTACCTGGATAAGACCAAAGTAAAAGTCTAAACTATAATATCACAAGTGGTGCTAGTACTGGTAACCGGATTAAGCGATAGTATCATATTTGGCGCCGTTAGCAAGATAAGACCAAAGTAAAAGTACTGTGACAACTATAGTATCACATTTGGCGCCATTATCAGGATAAGACCAATTATCATTATTGCATTTGGTACCACTAATGTTGTCTTGCACAATGGTATTACATTTGGCGCTGATATCGGGACTGCGATATTGTTACAGTGGTGTTGTGCCAAGCATAGTATTACACAACAAAATAAGAAGATAAACTCAAAACAGTAATTTTACCCAATATGGCCGTCATTTTTCAATTATTGTATCAACTCGCCTTCGATACGATTCACATGCCTTCAAATTTTAATCCATTCCTCCTCAATTGTAGTCTTAAGCAAACCAATATTTGGATAGGAAGTTGCATTTGTTTTGTTTTCTAAAACGCCCCATGTAGCGTAATCAAGAGGGTTAAGGTCTGGGCTTGATGAAGGCCATAAAGAAACTCCAATTATTTCAGATTTTTTTTTTTTTTTGGCTTGGTTTCGGCGTTAAGCAAATCATAGATTCTTTGTCGTTTTTTTTCTTGCTCACTCATATTGAACGGAATTTCAATGAAAAGGTGATTGAATAATAGAGCAAATCATGAAAATATAGATTTATCGCATTTTTTTCAAAAATTGAACTAAACAGACTAAAAATAAAAGTTTTAAAAATCATCCCATATTTTGCTTCCGCACTCCATACTAGTAATTCTACTCAACTGTTTTCAGTTGTTTGCACACAGGGAAGTGGTTTACAGTATTACAATATATCACTAATCAGTCATTTGTTTACACGTAGTTAAATGATCAAACAGTTCTATTTCAAACAATTTAGTTTTGGATAAGTTTGCACTCAGTTTACATTTCAAACGGTTCTATTTGACCAATAGATACGACCCTATTAGGTACTACTTTGCCCAGTCGGCAGGGGCTGTAGAACACACCGACTTCACCTCTGCAGAGGGGTAAGCCCCACAACGAGTGTCCTAGATATGACACTAAACAATCTGATGGTGAGGTTCCAGTGATACTGGGGCTTTGGGGAATGTGGGGCACTCCTTCATTGCCATTGCTCCCAGGTCTACTTTGGCCCGGAAGAGTAACACCTGATAGGGCTCTATGTATGGGTTAAATAGAACTAACTGCCTACTGAATTGTTTGAATTAGAACTGTTTGACTAAACTGAATAGCTTGAAATAGAAACGTTTTTGACAATTAAACTGTACTTGCATTTAAACTGCGTGTTTATGCTAAACTGAATTGTTTGAAATGGAACTATTTTTGACATTGAAACTCTACTTACAATAAACTGAATTGTTTACAATAGAACTGTTTTGACATTTAACTGTGTGTAAAGAAAATATACACCTAAACAAAACTGAATTATCTGAATTAGAACTGTTTGAATAAACTGAATCGGTTGAAATAGAAATGTTTTTGACAATTAAACTGTGCATTCATACTAAACTGAATTGTTTGAAATAGAAATCTTTGCATAAAATGGATTTGGCATTAAATAACCTACAAAGGTTGATATTGTTATTGCCCTGGAAGAGGTCACAAAGAGAACAGAACATCACGGTTATAGTATAAGTATATATTTACAAGAACAAGGGATGGTTACAAGAACATAGGACTGTAAGCTTGTTTGTATAACCGCGCGGGGGCGAGGTTAGCTTCCGGATCTAGACTGATATCGTATTGCTGCGTCTTTCGGTATTATGGAGAGAGGTTGGGTCCATTAGTAGGTGATTCCGCCACAACAGATATGCCATAAAAGCCAAGCAAGCAACCAACCAACAAATTAGGCGTTACCATTTCGGGCCTGAGTGGACCTTAAAGCGAGAGCAATGAAGGGGTACTCCGTATTCCCCAAAGCTTCAGCATTACTAGAGCCTCACCATCAGATTTTTTGTCACTCCAGGACATTCATTGTGGGAGGTCTTACCCCTCTGCAAGGATGCAGTCGATGTATTCTACAGCTCTACCCTACAGCCTACTGGGTTGAGCTCTGGTTGGATTTTGCTATTTGTTGAGACATATTTAAGGGTTGTTCGTTGCTATGTTTATTTTTGGGGTTCGTATTTCTACGTAATTTGCTAATGCAAATCCCTTATTTATTAGTTTAGCGGGATATCTCATCTGGGGGGGGATAACGCATAATTTTTTAAGAAGGGTTTGTCGGTGGGTTTTGCTATTGATTATGATGCAGATCCTACGTGCTCGAGAGATGTAAGGATGCTGCTTTTTGGGGTGATGATTCTTGATTTAGAGGTATTGCTGTGCGTCTGCAAGTTTGTGGTAAATATCTGGGATGATTTGCCCATTTTGATTTTTGAAGAAGATGCATAAAAATGGTAATTCTTGATAGAATTAAAAACATATTAGACACAACAAAAATCTTAAAAAGCAAATGAGAACGAAAAAACTCAAAACACCGACACAAAATTCATCTAAATTTGCGGAATTCACAGTTCATGGAGTCTCAAAATGAAAAAAAAAAGATATAGGATTTTCATTCAATGATTATATGACAAACTAATATAATCATCGAAATAAAATCATAGAGATTTGAAAAACCGAAAACGATATTCATAAGTAAAAATTTTAACAACAATTCAAAAAATGTAGTCAGTATAATAAAATGCGCTAACTGCGACTAGACGTACATTATTTGCGCTCAAGCACAGAAAAACAGAGTCTCTTTACATAAAAACAATATTAAGTGACTGGAAAATAGAAAACAATGCATGAACAAACTTTTAGGAATGAAGCTAGAGAGTTTAAAACAATGTCAATATACCAGACCGACGACTAATCATTTGTATAGATAAAAGAAAAATCTTCACACATACACACGCACACACACCAAATATCTTAAAACACATATATGCATGGGGTCAAATGCATTCTCCCACATATTAAATCCACCCTATTCCCTTGAAAATTATAACTTTATGTACACATAAGTGTACCTACATATATACGCGAACACACACACATACAAACAACATATACGTAGAGACACCGACAGTAAACAGAAGTGAAAAAAAACAAAGAAGGACCAAAATCCAACCAATACACTTGAAAATATGAGAGTACGAGTGTATGTATACATGAGTGTACAAATACGCTCACAGGGAATACGTTCTTTTATAAAAGTAAAAGTAAGTAAAGTTGACGACCGTAGTCGAGGGCGACCAGAAGGCTCTTTTTCAATAGCTACTACACCGAGGTGTTGGGGAGGGCGCTACTGTTTTCCTTGGATTGCTCCACTTTACCCTTGATACGTACCTTATATTGCTGAGTGTTAAGAAAGGAGAATACAAGTACCATTTTTAAAACCTTTGGTATGACGCGACGTGGTATTGAACCCATATCTCCCGGACCATTGGCGAACACTGTACGACTGGGCCAATGAGCGGTCTTCATGAAGAATTAACTCCAAAGGGACATTCACAGACAGAAAATTTAGAATTAATCATTTTTAAACGATAGTTACTATGAAAAGAATAGTCGGAATTTAAAATCCATTTAAATCGCCTCAAGTGGAGTTAAAAGTCCGAAACACGTGTAGCGCACAACCACATGCAGTGAGAATATACAGTCAGGACATAGGGATGGAATTTGGCGTAAAAAATGTGCCATATTAATAATGAAAACCGTCAAACGACACCCGACGAACGAAATGGAACTACCAAATCAAGAAAAAATTAGAACGCTCGGAGAAAAGGAAACACCCAAAATACTAGGTGATATTGGAAGCTGACTCTATAAAACAAGTGGAGATGAAAAAAATTTTAAAATAGTATCTCAGGAGAACCAGAACTCCACAAAACTATGTAGCAGAAATCTTATCAAAGAAATAAATACCTGGGCTGTTACCCTCGTAAAATATTCGGGACCATTCTTGAAGTGGACCAGAGACCTTACACAAATGGACCAGAGAACAAGAAAACAAATGACCATGCATAAGGCATTACATCCTAGAGATGACGTTGACAGATTACATGTGTCAAGAAAAGAAGACAGTGTTGACGCATCAATACAACGATTTAAAGACTACATACAAAGAAAGACTGATTACAGCCACAATACAATTACAATACAGACAACACGAGGACCACAAGAACGACAATAACCAGAAAATTAAAATAGAAAGAAAAACAACTCTATGGACTTTTGAAGCGACTAATAAGCAACATATCACACGAGAAAACATAGATGTGGCTAAGAAAGGGAAACCTTAAGCACAAAACAACGCCATAAGAACTAATCATATCAAAGAAAGAATAGATAAGACGTAACAAAACAGCAAATGTAGGTTATGTGGTGATAGAGACGAAACCATCAATCACATAATCTGCGAATGCAGAAAATTAGCACAGAAAGAGTTATCTACTGGGAATTGTGCTAGAAATTTAAATTTGACTATACGAACAAATGGTACATGTTCAACCCAACATCTGTCCTATTGAATGAGACACACAAACTCCTCTAGGATTTTGACATATAAACGGATCACTTAATTTCGGCCAGACGACCAGACCTTATAATAATCAACAAAAAAAAGAGAACTTGCAAAAATATCGACTTTGCTGTCCTGGCTGGCCACATAGTAGAATTAATAGGAAGTAAAAAAAAGAATAAGTACCTGGACCTTGCTAGGGAATTGAAAATACTGAGGAACATGAAAGTAATGTTTATAATAATTGCTCTTGGTAAAGTCACGGAAAAATTAATAAAGGGACTGGAGGACTTGGAAATAAGAGGACGAGTGGATACCATCCAATGCGTTATTGAGATCGACCAGAATACTGAGAAGAGTCCTGGAGACTTGCTCTCACACAAATTTTTGTGAAAGACCATCAGGAATGACATGGGTGTAACACTAAACTGCATCTGACAGTGAGGTTCCATTTCAGGAGTTCTGAGAAGTGTGAAGTACCTCTTCATTGCCCGTACTCCCAAGTACATTGTGTCCCAGAGAGGTATCACCTGTTGGCGTCCCAACTATGGGGCAAATTGATATGTTTAAAGATTATTCGTATTCGATAGGAATACTTGAAACCATATAACTGTAAATTATTTCTATTGTTGTATAGCCACATACATCACAAACGTTATACATATGCAAATATATGCGGAATATAATCAAACATAATGACGAACTTCAATGAACGAACGAACACACTTCTTTATAAAAATATAATCTCTCACACTTTATTCTCGAAACGGTGATGGTTGTTGTGTGTGAGAGATGAGCTGGAGACGGGGACAGACTGCTTTATTTACCCCAAGTTCTTCTCTTGATCATAGCAGCATATCTTTCTCATCTTGGCTTGGGGTTGCTCAACAGTGGGTCCCTGAGGGCCCAAAGCCCCCAGTCTGCAAGCTGTTTCGCACACTTCAGCCTCCTGTCTTCAACTAACTCGAACCGCCCTGGGCACCTGGTTATATTATTGTCTCCCGTCCACCTGCTTTCGCTGTTCTTCCGCTTATTTACACAGGTGCATCTCTTGATTGACGGCTCGGTCCAGGGTCAATATATTACAATCATCCCATACTCATGTGGACATTTTCTTCACGTCCGTCTCCATCCCCCTCACACACACATTTTACAAATAATGCACATGGACAATAACAGTAAAAATACAAAAAGAAATTACTTGAACACAGCAAAAAAAATCTTAATTAGAAGGCGACCTTCTCACTATGTAACATTTGCCGAGGATAATCATTATCGAAATTTATTTCATACAATTCTTTGCACGGTTGGCTATCCTGACATGCGTGCATCAAAGTACAATACAGATGCATCTTTCATCCTCCAAAACACCATAGGGTCCTCTGCAATTCATTGAAGAATCTCAAAACCATAAAAGGACGATGCTCTGGTCCAAGATCCTGGTCACGGCACCAAATAATGTATGTTACGTTTCGCTTTGGCCAAACAAACGACAAACGTAATATATAATATTTTCTTGACGGATGCTTGTGTGAAGTAGGGGCAATCAGGAGATGTATTCGAATCGTTCGTCTATGAGGCCTGGATACTTTGGTGTAAGTTAGACGATGGCCGAGAAAACACACACGGGGTAACGACGGGACAAGCTTGCGTGATCAGCGGAATTTCGCTGCCTTCCGTTCAAAATCGTCGACCTTATATTACAATCAAACTTCCTCGCGGAGATATGGACACGCCTCTTCGCCCATGCAATCTCCTCCCATAACTGGCCAACGGAACATGCAACTTCCGGTCTCTTTGGAGTGACAGGTTTGATCATCGTCGAGCGGAAACAACTGTCATGCTGTTCACGGGTCACCCTTTTCCGGTGCATCACTTTGTGACTGCACCGTGGAATTTTAACTTCGTCCCATATTGTCAGCCAAGCTGTACTTTACACTATTAAGAATAATTACTTGAAACTATAATTGTTTACTGATTATGATCAGTTATTTGAAACCATATAACTATGTGCAAACACATGACTGTTATTAAATAAAAATAACTACTTGAAACCAAATGATTATTTGTATTAGATAGGAATACTTGAAACCATACAATTGTGTACAAAAAACTCTTAAGATATGACTACACAAAGAACATAGTGGTACAATAAACACAATTATCGAACATCTTAGCATAAAATACTTATGTCTTGCCGTTAAAATCCATCAATCAATCAATCAATCGAAATAATTAGTTGTAGATTTGATCTTCTGAAAGAGAAGGTGTAGAAACAGGTCATTCATTCGAAAGCCCTAAAGTTCACCGTTGTAAATTAGAACAGAAAGAATTTACCGTATTAGCAACCTGAAGTGAAAACCTGGGCTCCACCCTAAGCTGTTAAATCAGATCGACCAGATTGATAAAGAGTGAGGTAAAAAATGGAGCCCCAAGCTCAGAAATGTGTAACAGAAGCAATTAAATATTAATTGCTACAACTGCGTCAACTAATTTTGATGAAAGTTTTTCAGTTGTTTAACATCTTTCAACGTGAGAATTTGTGGTGTCCTGTCTGCGGAAGCCGGAGTGATGTTTTAAACCTAAATATTCGAAACCTTATTTTAGATCAAAATACACAACATGGTTGAAAGACCTGCTGGTGCCTGTACAATAGGGTAGGTTGATTTTTCACTTTTTTTTTTAAATATCAAACAGAATAATGCACTGAAAGTTGTGTATATACCTATTAAATACTCATACCAAAAATTAGATCTGAATCTTCAACGGTTTTTTGCTAATTTGGCATGAAAGATTTTGAATAAACACGTACTGAAAAGTTCTCGATTTTGCTAGATTTGGCCTGAATATTGATGTAAAAACCAAACAATTTATTTAAATTAGGAAAACTTATTTTATTTTATGGAAATATAATAAATAAATTATAACAAAACTTCAAATTGAAAATTGAACCCCTACCCCACCCTTCTTTACCTGTGTCGATTCTAAAATGCTATCATTCAAGCAGTAATATTCAAATATATTGAAAAAAAACTTTTTCCTGATATGAATTGAAATACAACAAATAAACAAATATGGAAAAACAAATAATTGTTTAATAATTTTTAATATATGAAATCAAATAGTTCCATATATGAGCCCTTAGATGAAAACGCTGGTCTCAATTGTTGGCACAAAACTTTTTCAAGTATGTGCTGGTGCCTTGCTTCAAAGCCATACACGGATTGAGAAGTCTCCGTTACTAACTTAACTGCCCGTTCCACACCTTGAGAATGTGAAGGGAAATCTGGCAAGTTAATCTTTTCACCAGTTAACAATGAATTCTGTTATTCATCGCCAGAAAAGTCTAGTGTGAGTGGTGGCTCACAGACTCCATTTACTGATAAATCAATTAAATCAGTCCAGTGCACAGTTTTAAAGTTGATCATTGGGATCTTTTAAAATCTTATCTTGACTGGCTTCCCTCTTCTGAAAGAATATAAGAAATAATTTGAGTTTAATTTTTAAATGCAATTTGTTCTGCTTTAATAATATTTGGTGAAATCAGATGTAATCTTTAAAATGTTTCAATAAATTGGCACAAGTACTTCAACCAGTTTTGTATGAATAAATATAAACGTACCTAATGGCCAAAATTCTTTTTATACCCTCTTCTCTCACTTCAGGTTCATCAAATTTCACCATTGAAAATAAAACATTCTCCAGAAGTAATGCCAAGGCATTATACAGGAGGTTTTTTAATGTAATCCTTTGAACCTCAATTGGTTTTTTTCGAATCCTGTCAATCATATTGTAAATATAAATTTGCTGGTGATGGAACTTGTTACGTTTTTTTTTAATATCAAACCAACAAATAGCATAAACATTCACAATAAAATTAATCTAACTATATAGTTTGGTTGAAAGATTCTGTGGATATGCCCCACGAGTCCATAGGCACATGAGCCTGATGGCCAAAGTTAACCACCTTGCCTGGTTTAATGGACCAATTTTCCACGATGCAAATCTAGGGTCCACCTTACCTCTAGAAATACCAACTGTATATTCATAGAGTAGTCTTTGGTCACTACTAAGGCTATCCATATCTTTCATTCCAAAATGAAACTCCAGGGGATTCTCAACAGCTGAAAAAGATTTTTTGGGTAAATTATGGCAATTATTCGCACATAATTTAACCAATGGACCATTGAATGTAGTGTGGCTTTTTGTGGTGCCATCTAAATGTTTGAATAGAGCTCTAAATGGAAGTTCATTTTGATGTAAGGAGCAACCAATTGTGTGAAGATTTATTTTTATTTTTTTATAAAAGTGTAACAAGTCTACCTTCACAGCCTGTATTTGCATTCGTGTTGTCAACAAGGACAGCCTTAATAGTGTACCAGTTGCACAAATATCAGGAAGAACCCTGTGAGTCAATTATATATTCTCATCTGGTGTCTCCTTTGTGATTGTCAAGTGGCATTAGGTCCTTTCGCTTTTTTCAGAATTTTACTTCCATTTTCCTCCACTGATTCCTTGTAGTGTAGTGTGTCTTTTTCCTCCCATCAACACCTATACAAAGAAGATTCTCCACATTTTCATTATGCTTTTCATAGACATTTCTTTTCACTTTAGCCTTTGCTCTATTTTACATTTATCCATATAGATATTCTTTATATCTATATTAGGGATAAAAAGGCCAATAGCCTTCAAATCCAAGAGCAAGACATAGGCAAAGCTGGCTCCAAGATTAGAAAATATATCACCCCTAACTAACTCAAGAGCATACCTTGGAATTTTTGTGAGGTTATAAGGCACTTGGAGAGGACTATCTAGCTCTTTATAATCCTCTGTTTCATCACTTGGAGAAGATGAGTAAGAATGGGAAGAATCACCATGAACATATAACGTTGAAGCTATTGGTGGGGATATCTTCATACTTTTTTGTTGTTTTTTTTTTGTCAGAAGACAAGTGCAGATGATGTGCTTAGTCAGGCAATTTTCTTTGGTGCATTTGACATTAATATTGTCACAACTTAAAATTGGCAGGTTGCACGAACATGCTAATATATCAAAAAATGTATCCAACTTTTCCTTCCAGAATTTTATTTGGCCAGCAGGTAGATGTTTCCTACTTATTTGCTTTGCCTTCTGAAAGCATAGAATTTTCACCTTGTTGACAACACTAATTTCCTTTAACAAAGGCAAACGAGGGTTGACAGCCTTCCAAATATCTATCACGTCCTTTGCTATTAATGTAGAAATACCTAAACAAGAAAGGTGGGGATAAGTGTTCATTAAAAAATAGCTGTATTGAATTATTTGTCGACAAGTTCGTGGCTCAGTTTTATCCAATGGTGATGGTAAACCTGAAAATTTAATTACACCTTTACTTCGAGTGGAAACTCCAGTGTTTTTCCTGCCATTTTTTAATCAAAATATCTGTAAAAAGCATATATATATATATATTGTCTAAAAATACACGAAGATGTTTTTAAAAAATTGTAAATAAATTTCGAAATTCATTAAAAAAAGTAATAATGTTTACTTACCAAATAACAGTATTGAACTGTTTAGTTCCAAAATTAACTCGTAAACCGACTTTTCACTTAAAAAAACACTAAATTTTAAAATATCAATAAATTACAATAATTATAAAATGTTTAAATATTTTAATAGTATGTCTACTTTGCGAAATATATATATTTGCGTTAATTATAAGGGTAAAAAACATAAACAAACCGAAGTACTCCGGAGAGATATTTACCACCGGTGAAAGCCGAAAAAATATCCAGTAAATAAAACGAGGTTTAGTAAGTCGTTATTTATATTTTAATCTATATATTTTAATGTATTTTATTTTTGATTTTGGTCATTTAATTAAACATAATATGAAAATGGATAATAAACTTAAAAATATCAATTATTTAATAAATTTTATTATTTAATTTTACTTTAGTCTCAGTTTTAATTTTATGGATACAGGTTTCCAGCGTCACCGATATCACGACTAAAATCACAAAATATTATGTCTTTAAATGCGATTTCGCAAAAAATACAAGATTTTGGAAAAAAATATTTCGTAGGGTAATTTCTGATGTTATTTCGCAACTTTCACCGCATTATTCTTTTTACAGTTCCAAAAACCGCCTACCCTACTGTACAACCAGCTAGGTTGTATTAGTGTCCATGAGAGCAACATAATTAATTAAACATTAATGTTTATAACTAGGTTGACTCATCATTTTGGTGAAAGTTTTTCGGTTGTTTAAGATCTTTTACTTAACGACTTAGGGTAGGCATGAATCCATCTGAATAGTCGTGTAGACTGGGTTCTTTAGCCTTGGAGAAGGAAAATTCTGAATTTAAATCACTTTCACGACTACGTGTAGCTGAGGCGTTGGGTAAATATATACAATTTGGTTTTGCTGCTAAATCAAAATAAATTTTGTATCTCTTTGATTGATAGATTGAGTGATTGATTTTAATGGCACGCAAAACACGTCTCGGGTTATTTTATGGTCAAGGAATCGCATTTATTGTACCTTCATATTTACATTTATGTGAAGTTTTCTAAGTTTTTTTTTGCACACGGTCCTATAGAAAACAAATGATTTTTAACAGATCTTTTTGACCCTAATAGGTACTACCACTCCAGTTCAGAGAGGATCAGGGAGTAATGGCGATGAAAGACTACTCATCACTCCCTAAATCTCCAGAAATGAAGCCTAACCCTCAGATGCAGTTTAGGCCCCATTTTGAGGGGTCTTAACTCCATTCAGGGGGCTACATATCTTAGGCTTTGCTAACAGGGCAGCCTTATATTTGATAGTTCATTTTATTTCGTGAGCATATTTTTATCAATTTTATTACTTAATGTTTTATTTATTAACAATCAGATCAAATGAAAATAAAAGTTATCAATTTTTGTTGAAAGATTTTGAGGAGAAATATTTTGTTTCTAATTTATTTGAATTGTTTTTTTGTGGTCTTAGAAGAACAACTGTCAATCAAAAATTGAATAACACCTGGAACTTCACTCCTTATAAAATTCTTCCAATTCTTGCATCACCATGTATTTATAAAGCCGACTAATTCTGCCAAGGAGAAAGTCGACTTTTTCTTTTCAGTTATTATTAGGTATTATTACTCAGCATGATTGAAACTATCCAACTAAAAATATGAATATGTTACAGGTAAGAAATAAAGTCCATTCTTACAGATATTTTAAAATAATTTTACTTTAGGTTACAGAGTTTCATGATAAACAATACCTAATAATATTAGTTTTGGATGTATAATATATCCAATACCATCTGGTGTCTTTGGTTTAAAGAAAAATATTTTTTTTTAATCAAAAAGGTTGGTATGGGAGCCCATTTTATGGATAACACTAATGTATATATATGTATATATCGATATTGGTTCACCTAAGGATCGGCAACGTGAAACTCAATGTCATGAGTTTTATCCAATTTTTTGTGGTTCAATTTTGGAGCACTGTAAAGATTTTAATGATTAAAGACGTTATTAATTATAATTACATATATATGTCATCAAGTCCTACTGATATCAAGGAGTTCCCTGACTCTCTCTCTTGCTATCCGTCTCAATCATATATCGCTGCAGGTAGGTCCTTTAGATTGCATCTAGTGTCCGCACAAAGCTGATGCCTTGCTGTTCGACTAAGCCTGGGCTGTATACATTTAGGATTCCATAAGAGAACGTTACACGAGTTCGTTCTTACGTCTCCAGCAGTACCGAGCATGTCTTGTTCATCTAATTTGAATAGTTTGTAAGACAGGAAGTAAGTATCCGTACAGCTGCTATTTCGTTGAGTGCTGCTTCATGGATTTGTTCAAAACAGCCCGCCATATTCTTGTGTAGTTCCCATAAAAGTCGCTATGTTGACAAAATTTTTGCCTTTAAGTAAGTTTGGTTTGGACTAAGTAGCTAATTTTTCGAACTTTGGAGCCGGAGGTCCAACCTCAACGGAATACGCACCTTGTTTACCCGCACGAAGGGCGATGCGGTTTGGATGTATGGTTTGACTTAGAGTCATGGTAATCCTTTGGTGGCTGACCTTTTTCTTATCAACAGACGCCATATATAGATATATATGAAATATTTTTCATGTATAAAAAAGATGATGATAAAATACAGGAAAACTAACGACTCAGAGTTTCACATTGTTGATCTTCAGGTGATTAAAATCGCTTTTAGCTTTAAATTTCAGTCATAACGCACACACACACACACACACACACACACACACACACACACACACACACACATATATATATATATATATATATATATATATATATATATATATATATATATGCAACTATAATTTAGAGTATTTTACAATGAAAAATTTGTTTCACAAAAGCTGAGACTCAATCGTCTTGTTTGAAGTAGACGGTAGAATGTAGGTGTTAGAATATTGAAAAAGAAAACATTTCGTACTACATTCGATTCACTCAGACTGTTTAAATTCACCGATCGTTTTCCTAGTCCCTTTGTATTATATGTGTGCGTATATATGTACATAAAAATAGAGAGGTACGTGTGTTTTACTAACATGCATAAATGTATGTGTGTATACATACTTCTTGAATGCATGAGTGTGTTTATTAACAAATGGATGACTGTGATATTATCAGCAATGGTTAGGATGTTAAATTCTAAGAGGGTGAAAAATGGCCACAGGAAATTCACTATTCTTTCTATCCAGAAGGAAAAAAATTTGTTCATCTCCTCTTGTACGATTCAGAACTTACAAAAGATTTTAATGGTTGGAAGGTGTCTATCGCAGATCAATGTCTTTTCGATTGGTCTAGGCTGAAATTGATTCTCATTTGGGGATCTGTTTGGATACGCTAAGATAAGTAAATATCTTGCAATTTATTGTTTGATAATTCCGAACCGGAATAACAATCAAGCATAACATTTAAACACCAACAAATTTTATAATGTAACAAATTTACCTGTCCCGTAAGATGTTTTTGCACATAGTTATTTAATATCAAGTATTTCGATAAAATACTAATAATTTGCACACAGCTGTTTGGTTTGAAGTATTCCTATCTAATACCAATGATTATATGGTTTCAGGTAATTATTTCTATTTGATAATTGTTATTTGTTTACACTCCGGTGTATGGTTTAAAGTAACAAATAATAAACTATCAGGTGCAGTTTAGTTTCATATCCAGGACGATCTCCGCTATGTTTTTTTTGTGGGAGGGGGCGGAAGAGGGTCTTTTATTTCGGATCTGTGACAGGAATACTCCGCATTCACTGTTGAACTAAACGCTTTGAATGTTTTTATTTTTCCTTTTTCTCTCTCAAATATGCTGTATATATATATATATATATATATATATACGTATGTGTGTGCGTGTGTGTGTGTGTGTGATAGACTCTCCCGTCGATCCGGATGTATGAGACCTCAACAGTTTGGTTAAATATATGAACCGTTGGACTACCGACACAAGTGATTGATTTATAGTGGTGAAGGCTTGAGTAGATCAACCACACTTTTACGATGAATAGATAACAAGTGAATGGTGCTCCAATGCGCTACAGATTCTCCCAAACAACAATCCACAGGTTTTGAAATCATAGTCTTTCCTTCTCCAAGACCGGCTCCTTAACAAGGTTAGAAATTAGCATAACTAATTTCAATTTCTGTTACATGGGAAGGAGTCCATTAAAAATGATATGGGCATTTTATCGTTCAGGGTTTTCGGACTATTGTTTTCATCTTTATTATCATATTCACAAAGTTTCGACCGAGATGTCCCCGGCCTTCTTCAGGTGTTTGTCCAACTTGGGAGCCTACACAGAACTTCGAACCACGTCCTTTATTTAATCCACTGGGGTCACTTGTTCTGATTCTGTTAACCATAACCGGGTTATAAGAGCTAAATATTCCTGCATTGTTACTCGCCTGTAGTCAGGATTGAACCTGCAAACTCCAGGTGATTGTCTCTTTTAGAAGCTTAAGGAACCAACGCTTATAACCGTTTTGCTATATGTCCTGCAGGATAATTCAGAGTGAATTCCCTTTTCTTTCCATATATGGTCCACCATACCCAACTTTTCATTTTCACCTGTAACGATAAAAATCCTCAAGCTTCGTCTCAAAAATATTTTAAAGTATCATTTATTACCCAATCCTATAGAATTAAGAGCTTTTTACAAAAGATAAAAATGTGCAGCAGGTCAAAAATAAGTACATTTCATATATATCTATGCAATTTGATTTTTATTAACAGAAATATCGAAATCTTATTTTTAATTACACAGTTTGAATGCTGTAGCATAATGATCGATATTATCCGTTTTGATTGCCTAATGTTCCACAAGAAATTGTAAAATCCTGATCTATTTGTTTTAAAAGGAAGTTAAAATTGAATTTTAAAAATGGTTGGAGTGTACTTATTTATAAACGTTACTGTATATATGATTCGGATTGGAAGTCAGACTTCTCCGATAAAATAAAACGCAATTTTTTTCCTAACGGCGATCGTGTCAATTCTACTATATGGATGCGCCACATGGATGCTGACTAAGCGTATTGAGAAAAAGCTCGAAGGGAATTGCACAAGAATATTACGCGGTATAATAAATAAATCCCGACAGTAACATCCCACAAAGAAGCAGGTAAACGGCCACCTACCTCCCATCTCTAAAACCATCCAAACAAGACTGTGACAATATACCCGCTGGCCGGTCATCACTATCTCAACCTCCTAAACCAGCTCATGGCCATCCGATCGTCTAGTGTTTTCACTTATCTCCGGCCAGGAGCATTTCACATTGCTTTGCAAACACACAAGACACGACATACACAACCGAGAGGGCGGAAGAAAAGAAGAACAAACAAGCACCTGCTTGGGTTATCTCCAAGCTCAAGAAGGGAGAAGTTTGTGACACTTTTGTGTGGTTTTCTGTGGATCTGGCTAGCGAAGTTCCTACACAGTCACCAGGAACGCTGACTCATCCTCTCGCGTTGGCTGACTTGGCTTCTGAGTTCATAGGTCCCAATTCCTCGTTTGGCAGCCGTCTTTTTCTAACCGTTGCCTTCCCCCGACTTCTGTAGATTGCCCTCTTCTATTGACTGCTTTTTCTGTTCACTCTCCTGGGACCTTGTCTTCCATCGTCTTCTTCCGGTCTCGTAGGAAATCTCACGCGCAGGTCTTTTGTGTGGGTTTCGCGCCAAAACAGACAAAGGAATCCTCTGACTGGCACTCACCCATACCCACAACCACAGAAACGAATGCCACCTATCGTACCACAGACTTACAAGATATGCCGGACACTGCCGAGGAAGAAAGGACGAACTCATAAGCGACGTTCTCCTACGGATCACTTCACACGAACGTGCAAGTGTTGTCTACCAACTAGAACCTATCTACAACAGCTCTACTCAGATACAGGATATAGTCTAGAAGACGTGCCGGAAGCGATGGTTGATAGAGACGAATGGCGAGAGAGAGATAGATAGAGAGAGAGAGAGAGAGAGAGTCAGCACGTACCAGCAGCACATCATGATGAAGATGATATATGATTAATGTTTCAATAAGGATGTAACCGTCTTTTGCCTACTAAATTAGATCCTTCGAAGCTCTGAAACACTAGTAGATAGCTTTATAACAGACTTTCCAGCGGAATCAGTTAGTTATAGGCATGAACACATCATTGAGAACTTCGGAAGTTGATAAAGGTAATTTGCTTGAACTATTTCGATCCTGTATAAGCCAAGTGTTACCAATTTATCCATTAAAGGAGATATTGTGTACTTATTGGCGAGTGTAAAGTTTCAAATCAAATTCATCTCTTATATGTTCGTAAGATTTATAGAAGGAATAAATTAATACAATAAATGTATTCGTCCTTGAAAGATAACATGTAACAACCTAAAAAAGTGTATGATAGAACGAATGTAGCGGATTGATACAATCATCTCAATTATTAGATACTGTTGTCTAGTGTTATATAATGAGTGTTGACATGGATTTTGGGTTCGTTCCTGGTGACCCCGTGTGCTTTGACAGGCTGTCACGTTGTGATTAGAAAAGAAGGAGATGGCAGTGCGTCGGGATAGTGTTATATACTCACATAATAAATATGCTTATATACACATGTACATGTTCATGCAGCATCATAACGACACAATAAATAATCAAACAGACGCACAATGATAAAGTCGCAAGAATAAACGACGCACGCAAGGAAGGCGCAGGAAGACTTCTTTATAAAATATTTTACCTCTCATCTTTATTTATAAGTTTCGAAAGGGTTGTTCCAAGTTTGCGTGTGAGAGAGAGCTGGAAACCGAAGATTACTGAAATATTTTGACCCCGAAGTTATGGCCGTCAGCGTTGTGTCTTTCTCGTTCTCCATGGTTGCTCAACCGGAGCACTGGCTTTCCTTACTACAACTCGTCTACCACCTCAACTCTACTCGCCTGTCTCCACTGGTTCGTTGAACTCAACTGACCGGAACTCAACTCGTCGGCCTTATATTACCTTCAAACTCCCACGCGCTGATATGGACACGCCTCCACGACTACTTCCGATATCTGGGGACCGGGATGTGTCACTTCTGCTTTCTTTGGAATGGCCTGTGTGATCGTCATCGAGCGGAAATAACTGTCATCCAGTTCAGAGGCCACTCTCTTCCGGTGCGTCAGTCTATGAGAGTATAATGGGATCTTTTTTTACCTCGTCCCATTTCATCAGCCAATTTCCGCCCACGCGATTTCCTCTCATAACTGCCACCAGAATGTGTCACCTCCTTCCGGTGAATTACCTTGAATGGCATTTTTGGCCGGGTCAACAGGTCAAAACATAACAATAGGCTGGTCGAGCAGGTGTGTGACCGGAAGGAGACCACGTGATATGAGAACCACGCGGTTAGATTTAGACAGTCAGTCGAGTCAGAATCGAGAGTCAAGCCAGGGATACGCAGCCGATCAGAGGCGTTAGTGTCGTCTCTGACGATACGGTTTGCAAGGGGGTGCAAACGTTGGCACCCCCTGGCTCCAGGAAGAAGATATGGGGCAAGAAGAAATCCCCTCTCTGAGTATATATCTCTCCATCTTACAACAAACTGTGTACCTCTTTCGAGAATAAAATGAAAGAGATATATTTTTATAAAGAAGTGTGTTTCGTTACGTTCAATGAAGTTCGTTCATTATCTTTAATTATGTTTTTGGTTGGGTCAAAGAGAAGTATACAACACTAAGAGTACTATTTTGCCACGTGACTAATTTTGCAGTATAAAATTTACAGACGCCTAAATTCTTCCCCCTTATCCTTAAAGCACTCTATATCATAGTTTAAAATGGACGTGAATTTGTTGGAATAAATATATTATACTCGCCCATCTGTGACATTTATTAAGATTAGCCAGTAGAAAGATTTGATAGAAATATAAATTCAGAGATGGGCTTACTCATCATATTTTAAACCTTCAGCTATGAGTTAAAAAGTATCAACATTTTCCTTCTGCAATGATAGCTTTGTCATTAAATAAGACATGAAGGTGTATATACCATTAAACAAATGAATCATCATCTTTTATTTAGTAGAATGTTTATGAGCCAAAAAAAAAAAAAAAAAAAAAAAAAGAATTTTTCTTTTCACATGTGCTCAGATATTGTAAAAGCTCGAAGACGTGAAAATCAGTTTGGAGAAATGTTTATAAATCCATTATGACATTTATCTCTGTACGGACTTCATCAGGTAATGATTCAGGAAATTTTTTGAAAACGCAAGTTTTTGAACTTTTTCATTTCATTTATAAAGTTTGATAATGATCGGCGTTTCTGATCGGTTTTATCACAATCTCAGACATTTTAACATTCAGAAACATCTTCCTTCAAACTTAAAATATTTCCAGAGCTGATGAAACCCAAACATCAGGATATATAAACACTCTACCAAATTTTATTCTTCAATACCGTCGATTATTTTTCCGTATATCTAATCATTATGAATGTTATTTCATCTGTGATCATCATAAACATCTTAAAAAACAAAAATGATGAGTATTCTGTATATGTACCAGTGTATTTTAAGCACTTGTAAATAGAAATGTACAGGACTCACAATTTGTGTATTGTTTTCTCACAAAAGATGGAAATGCTTATCCAAATTCTGGAATAACAATGAGCCGCATTTAATTTAGCGTAAATTTCAAAATATTTACGCGCACACAAATTTCTCACCTCCTATTCTTCCAATTGTGTCACACACACACACACACACACACACACACATACACACATATATATATATAGTAACGGTTACCGACGAAGGAAATGGGCCCGACCAGACGAGTTCAATTTCGGAATGAAAGTGTGTCTCACTGAACTAATGGTTTGGGTAAGGCATGGACCCGTCTCTTCTCCACTTCAACTCCTAATTGTGAGTATATAATTGGGTAGACAAGGCTCTTTAGCTTTAGTAAGGAAACTAGTCTTGGTGAAGAGAAAAATTGTATTCAAAATCTGATGGGTGTTAGTCGGAGAAACTAAGGAACACTGATGTAACATTCGTCTGTCATCAGCTATTCCAGAAAGTATGTCTTTACTGCTAAAAACAAATCAACTGTCTTATCAATCTCACAGTTTAGATTTTTAATTAAACAGTTGGTCACTCATACGTCTTGCGCGACTGAGAGTAACAATATATACTTCAATAACCGAAGTGATTAAATACTGCCATTAACGTAATGAAAGTTTTGATTGATATAAAAGACAAGTTTGTGACAAATCATAATTATTTTACAAGAAAGGTATGTGGGCAAAAAGAAACTAACTTTGAATTTGATATTTTAATGTTTTCATGCAACGGAAATATATGAATTTATAGTAGTATATTGATTGAACAAAATTGTCAAAATGGTAAACAAAGAACACAGTTAACTCTACAGAAATAAACGACAAAATAAAAGATTTGCAGGTATAATCAGGAAAAATATTACATATGAAATTTAAAAAAACCCCTCAAAACAAATCAATTATTTGGATGTAACATTCAAAAGAATTGTAAGTGATAGCACAATAGCGTGCCAGTTTATTTTAACACTTCATCCAATCACCCTCTGACGTCAGTGAGCATAGATTATCTGTGAACTCTCGTAATAGGAGAATCTTTCAACTGGCTAAGAGAGAATACAAAACCGTATAAAAGAGTAGTGGTCACAAAGAGACAATTATTGTCTTTAATAAGACCACTAATAAAAAAAAAGCTCGAATAGGTAGAGATATAATCTGGTTTAACCCTTCATTTAATAAAGTAATCAAAACTAAAGAGAGACTAATAAACATTTCCCAGCAACAAGTCAAAACTGTTCAGATAATATGCACACAATAATACAAAAGCAGAACTAGAAGATTATAAAAAATATAAACGAAGAAAAATGATGAAATGCAACGAGTAGAACGAATGATTGGCTGTTGGAGAATAAATTCTATATCAAAAATATTATTTACAATGCTAGAATTTAAAAAAAATGATAATTAATCGGTTATAATCTACACAGCATCAGCCGAGTAACTGTAAAAAGAAAAATACAATAATCACAAAGCTTCATTCAGAAATAAGCGGCACGTAAATAATACTTGACGATATAATCATATTTGAGAATATAAAGAAAAGTATCGTGATGAACCAAAAGTTACGTGGTCAATCTTAAAGTGAGCGCATTCGGCCGGTCAGCCTAACAAAAAGTCCAAGTCAAAGCTGTGTCCATTGAACCGTGGAGATCAGTCAGGAACATGACTCCTTTTATGGAAAGCATTTGCATGCTTGGAAGAGGAGGTTGGCCATGTGTCCACGACAACTCCTGGGTACTCTGTACAATATCATCATGCATCCACCGGTTATAGTTAATATCCAGTTTGTACCTCTGTAAATAAAATATTGTTAACCGTTCATCTTCTTCCTTTCTTCTTTTTTATCTTACATAACCAGACTTTTCCCAGGGAACATAAAAGATCCAAGGTAAATTGTTCTTGAAAGAAGAAAATTATATTATAAAGTATCCTAATCAAATGAATCTTTTGAATAAAAGTTTAAAATTCGTATCAAAATGTCACTATAAAACTATACATCGTCTTTGTAATTTAGTACTAGTTTAAACCACGTGATAAGAATAGTCACGCGACTTAAATATTGCATCAGACATTGAGAGCAATGGATATTTAAAAGAATTCGGTAGTTTTCAATAAACTTCCGACTTAGTTACATAGATTCACCTGAAGATCGTTTTAGTGAAACTGTAAGTTGTGAGTGAACTTGTTTTATATCTTAAAATTATTTTGACATTTTTTGAAATATTGTGATATTTGATCTGCACTTTCGTGCATAAAACAATGTAATAGTTTTACTGGCATTATGACAGTTTTATATATTTGCTAACATTTTAGATTTTATCGAGCGGTGAGTTATAATTACACACACACACACACACACACACACACACACCCATACATACATATATGAGTTTATTGGTTTATTTTACTACTTGTAAGTTTTTCTCACTAGCATTAGCTAATGATATTCGACTTTTGTCTGAGTAACAGCAAATTTTCTCAGGTCTCGTGGACTCTTCAGGGTAGTCTAGCCAATCTTAACAATGCTGTAGTCTTGGTGGTCTCGACCCTTTCTCTGATCTCCAGTTCATCCAGTCCCTTTTTCGAAGCCTTTGGGGACCGTTTCAGGTCCCCAAAGCACTAACAACAATTGGCGTCACAGTTACCCTCATGTTCCACAGTTCTTTTACAATTTCCAGTGAATCCCTTTTCCCACCCAGTCGTGGCTAGAGCTATTTTTGAACTAGTTTGCTGCATTTGTTTATGAGATTAACCGTTTCATCTCTTTCATCTCCATATTACCTACACTTGCTACTTTGTTGTGTATCAACAATTTTCGCTTTAATATAATTGGTCCTTATGGCGTTGTTTATGCAGCTATTAGAAGAGATTCTGTTTCTCTCTTGAGGTTTCCGAGCGTGCATTAAAACATCCACACAATTGTTTTCTTTGCCATTTCTGTTTTCTAATTTTTGTAGTTTCTGTTTGTTCTTATGTTGCCAATGCTGGCACTGGCTGCTGTAACGAGTCTTTCTTTGCTCTTTTAAATTTAATTCTCGTGTCATGTATTGATGCGTTTACGCAATTATCAATTCTAGCGACTCCTTCCTTCTTTTCTCGACACACTCTGTCTCGGATGTAAGTTCTTAGTGCATCGTCATCAACTTTCTTGTCCTTTGGTCTATTTTTCGGAGTTCCTCCCTTGTTCATTTTAAGAATGGTCCTGAATATCTTACAAGGTTGACTGCCCAAGTTTTTTTTACCGCTTTGAAGAGATTTCGGCTGCAGAGTTTGAGTTTGAGTTTGAGTTTTGTTTAACGGCATATCAACCGTTAAACAAAACTCAAACTCAAACTCAAACTCTGCAGCCGAACTCGTTCGTTTGAGGTAAACTTTCGATATTTTTTCTTTCATTTCTTTTTGATGGTGTCCGCTTCCAATATTCCTAAGTAATTTTCCTTCTTTTCAAGCACTCTGATGCTTTCCTGATTTTGTGGTCCTATTTCTTCCGCTGTTTCTCTTTTTCCACTTTTCATAATCATAGTGGAGTATTTTTCTCTGCCAAATCCCATTCCTATATCCTGGCTTTATATTCTTATTGTTTCAATCAGGATCCCTAATTCTTTTTTCATTTTCGTCAAATACCTTGATATCATCTACATACATAAGGTAATTAATCTTATCTCGTAATTTTGTGCACTTTCTGAGTATGTAATTGAGTGGCATCATTGCAATAAAAAATAGCAGTGGTGACAGTGAGTCTCCCAGGAAAATGTCTCTTTGGATTTTTACTCATTCTAGGGTTTTTCATCCTGCTGCTAATTCCATTTTCCAGTTTTTCATTGATTTCGTGATGAAGTTATGACTTTGCCGGATATTTTGTTTATTTTCAGATAATTACAATTGGTATAAACATTACTTTCATGTTCCATAGTATTTTCGCTTCCCTAGCAAGGTCAAGGTACTTATCATTCTTTTCACTTTCTGTCAATTTTACTCTGTGGTCAGCCAGGACAGGAAAGTCGACAATTTTGCAAGTTCTCTTTTGTTTTTTGTTTATTATTATAAGGTCTGGTCATCTAGCTGATTCGTTTGTATATCAAAATCCCAGAGGAGTTTGTGTGTCCCATTCTCCTGGACAGATGTTGGGTTATGCATATACCATTTGTTCGTATGGTCAAATTTAAATTTCTAGCAAAATTCCTGTGGATCACCTTGCGCACCCAATCGTGTCTTGTTCTAATTTGTTGCATTCGCGGATTATGTGATTGATGGTTTCGTCTCAATCACCACATAGCCTACATTTGCTGTTTTGTTACATCTTATTTATTCTTACTTTATATGATTGGTTCTTATAGCATTGTTTTGTGCTGCTATCAAGAGAGATTTAGCTTCTCTCTTAAGGTTTCCTTTTCTTAGCCACGTCCATGTTTTCTTGTGTGAGATGTCGCTTATTAGTCACTTAAAATGTCTGTAGAGTTGTTTTTCTTCTCATTTTTTGTTTTCTTGTTATTGTCGTTTGTTTCCGGTGGCTGTAATCAGCCTTACTCCGCGCTTTTGAATGTAGTCTTCAAGTCGTTATATTGATGCGTCAGGACTGTCTTAACGCAGTCCTGACGCATCAATATAACGACTGACAAATCCTCTTCCTCCTGGAAAATATTCTTCCTCCTTCTTTTCTTGACACATAAAATCTGTCCACGTCATCTCTGTGATGTAATGCCTTATGCATGGTCATAAGTTTTCTTGCTCTCTGGTTCATTTGTTTAGGATCTTCTTTGGTCCATTTCAAGAATGGTCCCAGATATCTTACTAGAGGAACAGCCTAGGTATTCATTCCTTGATAAGGTTTCTGCCATATAGTTTTGTCTCTAGTAGCGTTCTGGTTCTCCTGAAATATTCTTTCTTAATTTTTTCTTTCGTGTCCTCTTGTTTAATTGTGTCAGCTTATGCCCAAGTATTTGTAGGTTTCCTTTTCTTCGATCGTTCAAATTTTGTCTTAATTTGGTAGTTTATTATTATTATTATTATTATTATTATTATTATTATTATTATTATTTACTCCTTTAGAGTTTTTCACATCAGTGTTAACTGATGGTTTTTCACTGGAGTTTGAGTGACAGCAAATCTCCTCAAGTTTCCAGGACTCGTCTCAGGATTCTGGCCGTTCTCAGCGATGCTGTCATTTGGATAGTCTCTACCCGTCCGCCAACTTCCAAGTCTTCCAGGCCTTTTAATAATCCTTTAGTTATTGTGCCTAAAGCACCAATCACAACTGGCACAATCGTTACTTTCATGTTCCTCAGCTTTTTCAATTCCCTAGCAAGGTCGACGTACTTATCCATCTTTTCACATTCCTTTTGATTTATTCTGTGGTCCACCGGGACAGCAATATCGACAATTTTGTAAATTCTCTTTTTTTTTGTTGATTATTATTATTAGGTCTGGTATTCTGGCCGGGATTAGGTAATCCGTTTGTATGTTAAAGTCCCATAGGAGTTTATGTGTGTCATTTTCTAGGACTGGTGCTGGGTTGTGCATATACCATTTGTTAGGATGGTCAAATTTAAATTTCTTGCACATTTCCCAGTGGATCACCTTGCCGACCAGTCATGTCTCGCCTTATACTCCTTCTGTGCTAATTTGTCGTAGTTCACTTATTATGTGATTGAACGTTTTATCTCTGTCACCGCATAGTCTACATTTACTGTTTTGTTGCGTCTTATCTATTCTCACTTTGATATGATTGATCCTTATGGCGTTGTCCTGTGCTGCCATTAGAAGAGATTCCTTTTCTCTCTTAAGGTTTCCTTTTCTTAGTCAGGTCCAGGTTTTCTAGTGTGAGATGTTGTTTATTTGTCGTTTAAAGCGGTCATAGAGTTGTTTTTTCCCATTTTTATTTCCTAGTTGTTGTCATTCTATCGTCTATCGTGTTGTCAGTATCGTTTCTGATGGCTGTAATTAGTCCTCGTTCGTGTTTTTCTATGTTGTCGTTGAGCCGTTGTATCGATGCGTCAACGTTGTCTTCGATGCTGGGAAGTCCTCTTCCTCCCTCTTTTCTAGATACATATGGTCTGCCAACGTCGTCTCTGAGATCTAATGCCTTATGCATGGTCATTAGTTTTCTTGTTCTTTGACCCATTTGTTTAAGTTCATCTCTGGTCCACTTGAGGAAGGGCCCGGAATATCTAACAAGGGGCTAAGCCCAAGTATTTATTCCTTTGAAGAGGTTTCTGCAGGAGAGTTTTGTCTCGAGTAATTTTCTAGCTCTCCTGAGATATTCTTTTCGGATCTTGTCTTTCATTTCCACTTGTTTGATGGTGTCAGCCTGCAAGATACCCAAGTATTAGTAGGTTTCCTTTTCTTCGAGTGTTCTAATTTTGTCGTGATTTGATAGTTCTATTCCGTCAGTCATATGTCGTTTGCCACTTTTCATGACGAGCATGGCACATTTTTCTATGCCAAATTCCATTCCTCTGTCCTGACTGTATATTTTAACTGCGAGTATGAGAGTTTCCAGTTCTTTTTCATTTTTTGCAAACAGTTTAATGTCATCCATGTACATTAGGTGATTGATCTTCTCATGCGATCTGCTGAGTTTGTATCCGGCTTTGCACTTTCTGAGTATGTGGTTAAGTGGTATCATGGCTATTATGAATTGTAAGGAGGATAGTGCATCTCCTTAGAAAATACCTCTTTGGATCTTTGCTTCAGCTAAGCTTCTTCCTCCTGCAGTCAGCTCCACTCTCCAGGTTTTCATGTTTTTTTTTATGAAGATTATGACTTCATGTGATATTTTGTTCATTTTGAGGCAGTGTTGTATCCAGTTTTGCAAATTCATATCATATGCCTTTTTGTAGTCAATTCAAGCCCCAGCTAGATTTTTCCGTCTTGTCTTGCTCTCATTATGGATGTATTGATCCATGTAAAGTAATTCTGCTGTGCCTCTGGATCCTTTGCGGCATCCTTTCTGTTCGTCAGGGAACAATCCGTGGCTTGCTAGCGAGTTGTAAATCTTTTCCCTTATTTGTGCTATTCGTATTTTCCACGTCATAGGTTGGCAGGTTATCGGCCTGTAATTGTTTGGAGTAGTTCCTTTGCTAGGGTCCTTTTTGGATCAAAGTAGTCTTTCCTTTGGTCATCCAGTCAGGTACTTGTGCACCTTTTAGGCATCTGTTCATTTGTAGTGCTAGTCTGCCGTGAATGGAGGTGAATTTCTTGAACCAGAAGCCATATATTCCATCATGGCCTGGTGTTTTCCAGTTTCATATTCTTTTTAGTGTTGTTTTGTGTAAGTCGATGTGTATTTCCGTTTTGAGGCCTCCTTCAAGTCCATCTAGTTCTCTTGTAATATTGTTTATCCATTCAGCATTTTCGTTATGTTTTTTTGGTTGCCATATTTTAGTCCAAAATCGTTCGGTTTCTTTGGCATCCGGTTGTTGGTATGTTCTCGTATCACCCCTCCCAGTTGTTGATATAATTTTCTTTCGTTGTTTTGGAAAGACCTGTTTTTTCTGTATTGTTTTACCCTTTGTCGATATCTCTTTAATCTTCATTTTTTCGCCAGCACTTTCTGGTTTATTTCCTCAAATTGTACTGTTATGTTTTCCTGTGTGGCCTGTTCCTTTTCCCCCGCTTATTTCAGCGCCTATCTTTTTTATCATTCTGGCTTGTTTTCGTAGGTTTTTATTTGCATTTCCAGTCGAATTTCCGATTCCGGTTTTGACTGTTTCTTCGTGCTTTTTGAGGGGATCCCAATTTTCTCACAAACGAATTTTGCACCTGTATAGATTAGTTCATTTAACTCGGTTATATCATTCATCGGTATGTAAGGTAGTATGTGATTTATTTTATTCGTTACTATCTTAAGTGTTTTCCATTCTATGTTTCTTAATGATGGTAGAGTAGTCTTTTCACTTCTTATGGTTCTCTTTACATTTTCTAGATTTATTTTTTGTTCTGGTGATTGTGTTTCTCCGTGGTTGCTTGTTAGTGTATCGTTTGGGAGTGTGGTGTTTTCATTTGTTGAAGTTTGCAGGTTTTTTTTTTGTTGGATTGGTTTTGTTTGACACCACTTGATGTGTATGGTACTGTATTATAGTTTTGTTTATGTGTTTTCTGATGGATTTCTAGTAATTCAAAGTCAGAAAAGCAGCCCTTAATTATTGTTCTAACTTGATCGGCTAGTCTTTGGATAGTTGTCTGAAAATTCGCACATTCTTGTCAGATCTCAGTCATTTTTTTCCTGTATCCTCCTTGTGAAGGGTTGCTCCTAAAATAGCATTGTAGTGCAAGTTGATTATCTTCCCTAGTCCATGTTTTGCATTTAGGTCTCTGATCGTTGTGGTTTTTTACGTCGTCATTTACGTACCTGAAAAGAGAGCAGCCAACATTCGTAGAATGACGATCGGGTCTTCCATGTTGGCTACCAGGAGAATACCAGGCCTGTTGCTTGGATCCCACGTTGTGTAATATTGTAATTGGACATTTTAATCATTTGTGGTATATTGTGGCTGTACCATACCCAGGGGTTATTTATGATCTGCGTGCCTGACACAGATGTGACCAAGAACAGTTATGATGGCTGTACATAAACAGCTGTTCACAAAAAAATGGGGGTCCATGTAACCCTAAGTTTGAACTTAGTTCGAGTCCGTTTTCCGCCTATTTTTTTAAATTTTGCTTCCGGGTCTTACGCCCGGAACTAGGTTCGCATTCGCCCGTAACACATTTATAGTTTATATCTATAGTTCTATTTTTAGATTATTTCTATTGAGGCTGATCATATTTATAGATAAAACCTTCTGAAGACTGCAGTGAAATTAAGGACGGAAACTTTTTATCGATTAATATCGGTGAATATTAATGATTTTAGCGCGTTAAATTTAAACAAATCTTACATATCTCAGAATAGTTGACCTGGAAATAATTTAGCCGATTAGAAAGATTCTTCATTTTAAAAAATTACAAATTGTACATCAAAAGATTTCACAAATGTTCGAAAAATCAAAAAGAGGGATCTCACTAACCTTTCTCCGAAAGAAGCGACGTCTTATATTCAAGCCCTTTATCGCTCCAGTCCTCATACCTAACTACTGAGACTTTTTTTTTATATATCTATCTTTCCTAACAATTACATGTCATGTAATTTTCGAGATTCTTCCATTCTAAACTTGGGGGTGGTGCAATTAATGTTTTAGTCATTAGGCTAGAGAACGTTCCTATATACTGTTGAATTAATGATTTTAGCGCGGTAAATTTAAACAAATCTTTCATATTTCAGAATAGTTGATCTGGAAATAATTTAGCTGATTAGAAAGATTTATTATTACTATTATACGTTTAACGTGTTTTTCACATCTATTGTACCTAGTGGTGTTCCCTGAAGTTTGAGTGATTGCAAACATCCACAAATCTCTGGTACCTTTCTAAATATTCATGCTGATTTTAACTGTGTTTTTGTCTAAATGTTCTCATTTCGTCCTCGGATCACCAGTTCCCTGGTATCTTTTTCAGATTCTTGGATGGATAAGTTATTCAGCTCTCTGACAATCTTCAACTAGTTGTTCAGTTTTTCGCTGTCTTTTATTCCATTTTATTTTCGTTGTCTTTTATACTTCGGTATGTTTGAAGAGAAATACTCTACGGTTAAAGAGTTATTTTTTTAAATTAAAGTTAATTCTGATCTTCTGACTTGGAATGGTTGATCCGTACGTATCACAAAATCCCATAGATGGGATTCTAATTGGTACAACCACCTCTATTCACAGTGGAACTACAATGGCGATGAAATGTTCTCTTCACTTCTTAGATCCCCTGAACGGGGGCCTCATCATCAAATATAGTTTAGTATTATGCATGCAAGGGATACAATTAGCGTATTCCAAGTTCTGCTGATTGTGCTTTATATTTTTGTGGCCTTTATCTTTTGAATTTTCCAAAACAAGTCATCAATATATATATATATATATATTATATATATATATATATATATATATATATATATATATATATATATATTAAAATGCATTGATATTATAAGCTGAAAGCCACAGCATATATTGGTCATATAGATATAACCTGAAACTTTTCGTAAAATTGTTTGGTTAATTATTTACCTGTTTATCAATCCTTTTGAGCCCAATCCGAAGTTTGTATCTGTATATGTTTTCCTATTTTCTCAGGCGCCAAATTTCTTGCTTCCGCTTCTGTCATTACCACTTTTTTTCTTTGTCCCGTTCTCTCCAGTTTATCTCCTTTTACTTTTCCGACTTCTTATTGGAAAACATTTAGTATCTCCAATAATCCAACCACAGAACTAAGTGAATTTGTTTTAGAAACGAGACAATGTTTAGTTGTTGCTTTGGTTAGAATACCAGAAAGCAAAGAAGACAATTACTCCAACTACCAAAACTTCTGGCAAGCAATTCTTTAACTTTCACTAGTGTCGACAGCAGTTTCCTCTTTTCTGTCTCTGCTGACGAGTTTTAGACAATCCAGACACATAATAGCATAGTCGATTAAGAAAAGTGTCGTCTTTCTTTCACGACCAGACATTTCTGGTGTAGGCTTTTCTTCAGTTGGATGGAAATTTTGATTTAGAACTAGAAAAATAAGGAGGACGTTGAAGAAGATGTGAAAAAGATTTAACAGAAAAAGGTTAGTGCATATACAAAATAAAAGAATGTAAGAGAGATATATATAAAAGAAACAGAAAGAAATAGAAAAGTAGGTGAAAGAATATCGAAAAACTATTCAAAATAGAGAGTGGACCTATAAAATAATGATCTAATTTTTGTATGTATGTTATCGTAGCATAGAAAAACAGCTCATCGTAGAGATATTTTTGTGATTAGTTGATTTTAAAAGAATTTGAGCCGATCGAGGGTTATTTTATGCCTAAAGGAGAGAGAATTATGTTGATTGTATGTTTATGTTTAAATTTTTGTGCAATTTGTTTCTTAAATGTTTTTTGCTCACAGTTACATGATATCGAGTCATCCTATCCCATAAATATGATTTGCACAGTTGTATGGTTTCGAATAATCTTATCTCTTACTAATAATAATATAGTTTCAAGTAATTATTTCTATTTAACAATAGTCATTTGTTTGCATACAGTTAATGATAATCCTTAGTAAATAATTGTAGCCTCAATAACTATTTTAAATAGAAATAATTTACTGTCCTATGGCATCAAGTATTCTTAGCCAATACTAATTGATTGTTAAAGAGATTTATTTGACACAGATGAAGCTTTAACAGGAACTTCCACTATGTTTCAGAATGAACCTGGGAGTAATGGCATTGAAGGAGTACTCTTCGCTCCCCAGAGCTCTAAAACTGGAACCCCATTATCAGATGCGGTTTAGTGTCATACGCAGGATATCTCCTTTTTTTAGGGAGGAGGCCTTACCCCACAGCAGCCGATACAATCAGCATATTCTAAGACTCACCTAACCTATAGGGTGAGAGATATTTATTTGTGCAACACTGTTTAACTGTTCACCCAGAGAGAATGAATCAGCTTCGAGAAACTAATTTGAAACTGGATGACAAAGTGATATGATCTCATTTAGATGTGTCGTAATGTCATTTCATTCAAATTTTGACAAATAAATCTTATTTTGCTTAACATTGACTTGGTTTAGTTTCATTTGCGTTGCCAAAGTAGTTACTCAGATATTTACATCTCAAATGATATCGATTTTTTAAAAACCCTGCATATATTTCTCGGGGAAGGCCGAGAATCTATGTTCTGATCGTAGTTGTCGATCTGTCGGTAAATAATTCCGTCATTTTGACGGGAAACCGTATGATATTCTATATATCACATAACGCAAACATCCTCGGCGGCTGGGACTGTAGAATATGCTGACTACATCTCTGTAGAGAGATAAGACCAGTCCAACGAGTTTCATGGATACTAAACCATCTGAGGATAAGGCTGCAGTTCAGTAGCTGTTGTGAATGTGAAGAACCTCTTTATTGCCATTACTACTATGTCCACTTTGACCCGAAGAGATAGTACCAGTTAAAATAGAAATATTCAATTATTTATTATAGTGGAAACCGTTTAACTGTGTGTAAACAAATAACTGATATTAAGTTGAAATATTAGTGTTGAATTGCAATGCATGAAACCATTTAACTACATGTAAAGAAATAAGCTCTGGCTCGTTTAAAATGTTACCTACAAACTATTCGTTAACAAATTATATATATATATATATATATATATATAAACAGGATTCGGCACTAAACAATCTACAAGAGTTGATATGCTATAAAACATAGCCAATCAAAAAACCAACCAACCAACCAACCAACAAATCGTTTTGTGAGAAATTTTAAAATAAGATCAAGTTCTTAATTTTGCATTTAACTTATACTAATGAAAACGAATCTTTTAGGTGCCAAACGGGTGCTCGGGTATGTATTTACCCAACCCCTCCACTACGGTCAGAATGTGACACAAGGTCAATTCTTAAGCCGAGTAGCATGAACTAGCGTAGCAGATCATTAGATAACTTCGTGAATCATTTTGTTATCTTGGCTGTTGCTGTGTTCTTCAAAATTGTGTTTTTCATTGAAATGAAATAAGTTTAATAAATAAATACAATCCTGAATAGAAGGGAAGATGAATATATGACAACAATACAAAAAAACTGTCAAATTCAGTCCGAACACCCTGTGTGTATCTATGAGATTAACAGAGATTATAGTAAATATCAACGCTTAAGCTTCGTCTGATAAAAGGTGACAGTAGTAGGATACCTGATAAAGATCCAATTTACACTTGTTATTTTCAAATCTTAGCTGGATCTGACTCGATCACAGTCATGAGGTACCCAGTGAAAATCGAAAAACACTATACAGGCAGTTTTCGGTCAAACTAACCACCGTTATATGCGTACATATGATTCACAAAATGCTGTCTTCCGCTGTTGTTTAGGCGAGTGATTGATGATTTTATTTCCGTCCCGAACGAACTAATCATGACTGATGTTCGTGCATTTTCTGTGCATTAAAAAGAGGAAACAGTTCTGGTGTAAATGTGTTATTTAAACAAATAAGAAAAAGAGCATCTGTCAGGTATAGTAATAACATAGGAGGCGACGACAGCTTACCAAGCTGTCGAAATTTGTACCGAGAAAGAAATTGTAAATACCCATTTAAGACGTATAACTCAACAAACAAACGGAATATATATATATATATATATATATATATATATATATATATATATATATATATATATATGTATGTATGTATATATATGTGTGTGTGTGTGTGTGTGTGTGTGTAACAAAAACAGAAAAAAAGCAACTATAAAATCAAATTATTCCAAAATCGATTGCTTACTAAAACTTTGGTAAGACCATGAATTTTGCGAAAAATGCACCTATCGGCAAAAAGTAATTAGAATATAATTATTTAACTAAAAGATGACGATAAACTCCAATAGAAATAAGACGCTAATTAACGCTATATCATTAACGGAATTAAGTGACAAGGAGTTAAACAACAAAATAATGCCCTGTCCGGTGGCCAAATCTGCTGGTGGCCAAAATTTGCGGTGGCATCAATACCGCCTGAGACAATGAAACTGTAGTATCACCTCCCGCTGGAAGCTTATGATGATATGGTATAGCAAGTACAATCGCATGTTCAAGACTCTCTGGAAAGGAAGCTGACTCCCCGGAAAGACGAGGTGTTTCCCTTGAAGGTTTAGCTGACATTCTGGAAAGACAAAAACCGATATATCGACATGACTAGCACAAACGAAGGAAAATGCCTTCGGGGAAGGAGAATATTTCACCCACTTGGCAAACATAAGGATTAACAATTTGGAATAAACCCGGCTACAACATGCGATTGTGTTAGACATTTAAACTGCGAGGATTGTGCATTCGTATGGTTCGCCGATCTATGCAACCTAATCGTCTCTTTGAAGAATATAAATCGAATGATTGGATGACGAATCCAGATTAAATCCACAGTATTCAGGATCCCATTTTTTATCGTCAGTGCTCGAGTGAAATTCCGAGAAGGCTAAGAATTCAGTGGCCTAAAGGTAAGCAGAGAGTTACTTGGTCATATCTAGACAGGGATTTCATTAATACTAGTCAACCTTTTCAAAGGTCCCTCTAGTTAGCGCATTAGATCATTCAGTGCGTACGACTGTTATATATTGACCCTCGAACGAGCCGTCAATCAAGAGATGCACCTGTGTAAATAATCGGAAAAACAGCGGAAGCAGGTGGACGTTAGAAAATAATATAACCAGGTGCCCGGGCGGTTCGAGTCAGTTGGAGACAGGATGCCGAAGAGTGAGAACCAGCAGCAGATTGAGGGCTTTGGACCCTTAGTGACCCCCGGTTGAGCAACCCAAGCCAAGATGCGAAAGAAGTACTGCTATGGTCGAGGAAGAACTTGAGTCAATACAGCAGTCCGTCCTGATCTCCACTCATTTCTCACACACAACAAACATCACCTTTTCGAAAATAAAGTGTGAGAGATTTATATAAAGAAGTGTATTCGTCCGTTATTGAAGTTATTATCAGTTGATTATGGTTGTGAGTGACAACTCCAAGAAAAGGCGATAAAGTGGAAAACCGTGCGAATTGATACCAAAACCAGAAGAGCAAAAAGAGAGCTGTATAGGGAGGTTTGAAGCAATGTCTCAAGTAATGTTTACCTGGTGGCCTTCATGATCTGAGTAATCATTTCTGCAAAAAGATTTTGCGTTCTTCACTGTTGAGAATCCAAGAAAACGGCGGGAGACAAAGCAAAAATCATAGAAATCCTTTTCGAACAGCCCGTTAGCTTTCGCGAAACAAGTATTCGTAAATAGAGCCAATCAATATTTAAGGGTTCTGTCCAAAAAGTCAACTAGCACACTGGTTATGATATAATCCCGACAGTCAAGAAAAATTCAGTGAAAAGCTTCGGACGTACTTTTGGAAGTTTCATTGACTGATCGCCACTGAGATATAAAAGCGTAGAAGGTTGTAGTAAAAGGTCTAAAATAAATTGACGGGAATTTTCTTCCAGGTAAACTTAAGACTTGGTGCTACAAACTTGGTTTACCTCCCTGTCTCTTGTGACCACTGCAGGTATAAGAGATGACAGTCTCTCGAATAGCGGGAATTCAACAGACGTGAAATAAAACACACGAGTAAGCGGCCCTGAGTTCCCCACCGTTTCTTCACAGTTGGAATCTACTCTAATGACCGAATCCTGCGGTTCCCATATTACTAGTAAAGGAGTTCAAAGTTGGGAAGGCATGCCTTTATATGATGCTTAGAGAAAAGTTCAGCTCGAAATTAAAGTTAGTACCAAGTAGTCTGCGATTGAGGTTGTACAAGATGCGGAAATCAGTCTTCGACTGAAGATCATCAAAGTAACACAAACCAATCGAGCTGGCTTGGGAAGAACGACACACTTTCTTTTAAAAAATCCCCAAAAGGGAAAAAGGACATATTGATTGCAGAAATGGGAATGGTTGAGAAGTACCGAAAAGCTGTTGCTGTGAATCAGGATAGACAAGGTGTGTAGATAACCTGGAGTTCTATTGAACCAGTGAAGCTTTCATGGAATACTTTGATGTCAATGGATCTTCTAGCGATATCATTATTCCTGCTATCTACATAAGACCTCCAATCAGGTGAATTAAATCTCAAGTTGTTGGGGGTAAATGGACTCAGATATGAGTCTGATCGTGCCAAACTGAGTGAGGTACCATGTATCATGTGTTCTCTGCCAGCCGAAACCCTTTGTAGATGTACTCAGGGCACCACAACCAAGTACTGAAAGTGGTAGCAAATCTTGACGCTACCCAATGTGAAACAAGTAGTTTTCAATGACCAAAGAACTAAATATTTATTTTCGCAAGGAAAGGGAATGTCCTCAGCGGGAAACCAGGAAAAAAGATATTAATATGAGTCTGCTGAATGGATAGAGCATGTGGCTCGAGGATATCAACATTTCTCCACTTGCATGTGCACATCATTCAAACAAATCAACGCCTTGATATCGTGGTGTGATCCGATTCCAAGAAATATATTCTGGCGGAGTTGACTGTCTCTTGGGAGAAGAACACAGAAGAGGCACATGAGCGAAGGCGAATCGGTATGAGCTTCTTCGAGCTAACTGCATGTAGAGGTTTTGGGTATGTCACGTGTTACCAACTGAGATCACATGCCGTGGATTCTTTGGACGTTCAACCTCTTCGTTTTTATCCAAAATTGTCGGAGTATTTGGCTCCTAGATGGAGCCTTAAAATAAAAACAGGCTGTAGCTCAACTGACTTTGAGTTGAATCTGATCAATAGCTAGGAGCCAATACAAATTGTGAGGGTTAAATTTTGCATAAATGATTTTTTGAATAATTTGTGCGAAATTATTGAGGGATATTTGTATTTGTAATGGAGAAAAATTTCCTTGACGCTTCTGAGTGAAGGTGGCTGAATGTAAACGTTACGATCTCAAGAGACGATGACGTTTAACTTCAACGAAAATAAGACGCTACTTTATCGAAACTCCGTCATTAAATGGAATAAGAGACGATGAGATGCACGAGACTAAAGAGAAGAGAAAATAAATCGCTGATGGTGGCGCCAAGAGCAGCAGTAACGCCTTAGACAACGAAGCTGTGCTATCATTCCTGGTTGGTGGTTGATGAGGACACGTGCAATCGCATGTGGTATGTAGAAAATTGATACAATTTATATCAATAAAAAGGACAGGACAAATATGTATAAATTATTTACTCTTATGTTTGTTACTTCCATATATAATATAGATATATATCACTGGAATGATTTGATCGCATTTTTTTTTTTTTTTTGAAAAAAAATAGAAACTTCAATGAGAACATCTACAGTGTCAAATACTCATGCAATTTAAAGATTGGCTAAAAATCTACTTATTTGAAATTTAATAAAACTTTCAGTTTTTATTCATAAAATACGGTGGAAATGTTTTGAAGTAATTTTTTGGTTTCTCAATGAACGTGTGTTCAAAACTAAAAGTTTATCATGTTTTAAACTTTGAGCCTTGAATAATTCTATGGAAGAAAATAATTTTTCAATACGTCTTAATATGAATTGTATAAAAATTAATTGAAGCGATATTTGGGAATTAATTAAATTTTGCGAATGGAGTCAGTTTCTATTAACAAGTGTGTGGTCAGACGTGCTAAAAACAATGTGTTACTTCAAAGAGAACAAAAAAACAAAATGAAACAAACTTCATGACGTCTCCATGTAGATCAGACCGTTCTGAGTATGACAGTAATCTACATCTGATAGTGAGACCCCAGTTCTGGTGTTTCGGAAGTGTGGAATACCCCTTCATTGCCATAACTTCCAAATTCACTCTGACCAGGAGTGGTAATATATGTAGATACTATATAACTGTGTGCAAATTATTTGTATTAAGAATAGTTACATGAAAGCTATAATTGTTTACTAAGAATTACTGATTGAAACCATAATACTGTTTGCAAGCAATTTTTTGTTAAATATCAATAGTCCTTTGAAACCATATAATTGTCTATAAATTATCAGTATTAACCAGGAAGACTTAATACCATATAACTGTGCAAATTAGTAATTATAGACAAATAAAGAAAATGTAAGTAAAAAATGCAATGAAACATTGAAAATAATAATGATTATACTAAAAATATAAATGTTGACCTAATCAATAGCATATAATCTTCAATATGATCCTCGAAACATTTATTATAAAATAAACCAGACAATGCTGATATATCATCAAAAAGAAATAAAAACTCTAAGGAAATACAACACAAATGTAAATATAAACGTACAAAGTACAGGATTCCCTAAACTCTAAGTGTAAAATAACCCCAGATCCCTTGACAAGACGTTTCTTTCTTTTTTTTATTTTGAGTAAGACGCAACTAAATTTAAGGTAAGTCTGGCACAAGGAATTTCAAGCCTGTGTACTAAAACGGGAGCGGGGAGGCCTCGAAGTGTCTGACACCAGCGAGACAATGGTCTTGCGGTCTAGGTCCCTCGTTAAATATGTGTCACATATCACGCTCTCAGATAAATTGGTCGAGAGAATAATGATCAGTAAGTCATATGCTGTTACTATTCTCTCTTAGTATCTCATATACAGGTGTAGCTATCAACTTCACCTTATAAAAATCTATTTGTTACTAAAACTGCAGTGCTATCAGCGATGTAGTATGATTATGACACGATGATCCTCAAGGAGTCTACAAGGCACATACAAATATTGTGTGAACGCATATCAGAAGACAGTATCAAAACTAGGGGTATTTTTTCTGTGGAGTTATGTACATTTAATTCAACAGACTAATCACTGATATATGTATCTACTATTAGGCCAAGAATACAATCATTGAAAAGCATATATGAAAATCTAGAATATCAATATATTGATAATTTTTTCGGCTGAATGAGTGAGACAGATAGGAGAAAGGGTATAGAGTTTCTGAAGATTTGAAAGAATTCTCCATTTGTAATTCTTAGGCTATTGAATTGTATTTATCATTAGGGAAATGTTAAGACAACCTTTTTATTACTTTTCTCCTTATCTGCGGCCATGTTGGAAATCAGAATCAGGAATAATTAGCATTATGATGAACACTTGGGCGCATTTCTTTTTCTTTTTTTATGCATGCGCACACGTAACATTCAATAAGAACATTTTAGCATTTTTTGCGATAAGAAATTGTATGAAAGATATATGGCACAAATATGTTTTGATGTGTAGGGAATGGGTTTTCATACCAAAAAAATTCGAAAACAATCATCTTCTTCTCTTTGCAATACATAGCTTTTTATATAAATAAAAGATTTTTTGAATAATTGTTCATGCTACAGATAGGATACCAACAGTGTTGTCACGGATAACGGCTTGCGAGATGATTTGCATCCATCACACTACTTGGTGAGATTATCTCTTGAGGCAAGATATCTTTTTACCTATGTTCTGAAGTAGTATGGTACTACATGGGTCGATGTCACAGAAAGTTTGGACGGATTATCAAGTGAAAAACAACAACAGCAACAACAATAATTAATTAAAGAAAAAGGAGAAAGCTGTGAAAGTTCTTATGATTATACCAGCATTCATTTCTATAAACCTACTCAACGATAAGTGACATTGCCCAGTTGACAGATCTTAGAATATGTTGAATCTATACCCTGTTGAAGGGTAAGGGACTCCCCAAAAGGGGTGTCCTGGGTATGACACTAAACTGCATATAATGATAAGGCTCCAGTTCAAGAGATCAAGGAATAGGGGAGTACTCCATCAGTGTCATTACTCCCAGGCACATTCTACCCGGAAAGGTAATACCTGTCAGAATCTTATCTATGAGTCACATAGATATTTTTAAAGATTATTCGTATTCGATAGTTGAGAAAAAAAAACAACTACACAAAAAAGTAAATATGAATGTACAATGAAAGTAATTCCCTCTATGAATAAAATAACCCTCAATAGCGTTAAAATCAATCAACAATGAGCGACAGTTCTAATTCTCCTGCTAATATTTTATATTTTTATGTAGTGCTATTATAAATTTACTCTTTTTTTACATTCAGTGGAACATGAATTTGTATCAATTGCACACTGTTGATATAATTTCATCAGCAAACGTATGTCGTTCATTTTAATAGTTTTTGATATCTTTATGCTTCGATGCACTCATAAACAATATGGATACTGCTTTAAAACGAATTAAGACAGACTTTTTTATAAACACACACACACACACACACACACACACACACACACACACACACACACACACACACACACACACTCATTTATGTACATATCTCATCGTTACAAAGTAATTATACGGGTAATACAAAATATACATATTCCGAGAAAGTTCCGAAGAAAAAAATTGTCCGTACTAATTAGCGCATTATAACAATTGGTAATTTTCACAATTGGTACTTAAAACAAAATGAAGTTTTCGCCTTTTTTTTCTATATCTTTTAGATTGTATCTGAGCGGTTTTCGACTCGGTTGCAAAGTGCAAAATAATACGGGCACGATTCGTTCTTCGGTAGCAATATCTCATTTACAGAACGCGATGTCAGCATATGCATTGGTAAATCATGGACTGCAATTGACAGATTAACGATCCTACAAAAATCTAATTTCTCTAATAAAGTCAAATGGGAATTCTTGTTACTGCTTCAGTACTACTGTATGTCTGTATTACTTGGAATCCAAAGAAACCCCTGGAGAAACAGTTTGATGTGAACTACCTAAGGATGCTGCGTGCTTATTTGAACAAATCTTAGAAGCAACACTTCATGAAGAAGCGGCTCTACGGCCACTTACCTTCCATCTCACAAACTATCAAAGCAAGACGAGCAAGACATGCTGGATACTTCTTGGGAAACAAGAATGAACTCCTGAGCGGCGTTTTTCTATGGATTCCTACTCACTGACGGACTTGTTGTGTTGGCTAACCAGCAAAAACTTACATTCATCAGCTCTCTATGGACACTGGATGCCGTCTAGAGAACAGGTGAAGAGAGAGAGAGAGAGAGAGAGAGAGAGAGAGAGAGAGAGAGAGAGAGTAATAGGAAACCGTACTATCAGGATGCGTTGACGAGGATGAGTACTACACTGAAAATATCACTAAAAATTTTCTAAGATTATAAAATACGTTGATTGCTGTCAGCTCATCCAATTAGTAACATCCAAGATCTGATTTCGAAAATACAAATAGTAAAACTGAAGAATGCCTAATAATGAATTAACTGAAACGTTGGAAGAACATTAGATTATAGAAGTATTATCGGATGTCTTTGTTTTCAATTGTTATGTCCTCTTGTTTGGCTATCTAATGTAAGATTTATTGAATATGGAATGAAATATCCATTGCAAGTGTACAGGAATATTTGTTGGCTAGAGACAGCAGAATGAGAAATGTAGTTTCCACGTACCTTATAAATATTAGAGTAATGACTTACAAATAGCAACATATTTTATTGCCAGGGTAAATTAAGTAGAAAGAATGCAAAAAGAAGTTTGTATGTAGACATGTATTTATTGCTCATACATGTATTTTTTTAAAGAGAAATGAATGTTTGAAACTTACATATTTGAGAAGTAAAAACCATTAGGACTAAACTATTTTCAAAACTTCTATGCATATACCTGTCACGGTATCATTATTTGATATTGGCTAAGTGTTAGCACGGCAGCGAAGAAAATAAGCTTCAGTGAGGGGAATCAAATCTGGTTACTAAGGAATTCAATGTAGCGAGTCTCTTGCCACTAGATGTTCGGAATAAGAAATGTATACACAGAATAAATATTAGAAAATTACTTACAAATATCATATTCTATTGTCTAAGTAAACCAAATATAAAGAATACAAAAGGAGTAAATAGAGACGTGTTTATATAAATCTCCTTGTATATACGTGAAGTTTCTTAGGGAAATGAAAGTTTGTGAGAGACTTAAATATTTTAGAAGCATTCTTTAGTTGTTGGCTGTGTGGGATTAGATATGTTTGTGTATAATCAAGTAACATGAGGTTATTGTATGCCGTGTACTACGCTGTGGTACAAAATCACGAAATTAACTTAGGACGAAAACGACCCTGTCCCTGGAGAATTATGCAAATCTTAAGACATTCTGAAAGTGATAAAGTGATAATTTTTGCACTTTCTCCTTATAAACTGCTTCGGAAGTATCATCAAGCAGCCACAAGCAGAAATTATTTTGTAGATTCGTGTGGTAACCCCATATAAGATTATAAAAACAACAAATGATTTTGAAATTACAAAAAAGTGAATATGGGTATAGACGGAACGAAAAGATTGCTTACTTTTGATTTTTATTATATGCGTATATATATTATTTGACATCGGTCTTGTGTTCACTTGTTGGTGAAGAAAATAAGATTCAGTAGGTAGCAACATAAATCTGGTTATTGAAGAATTCAATAGGTTGAATCTCTAAATCTTTATCCTGAGGAGGAGTCCTTCAAGAGGAAGGACAAAGTAGACATCTTGTCTCACAACTGGCCAGCTCAACATAGAACCAAATAAAGGGTATTTTTCCGTGGCAATGTTATCTACGGCCTTCTATGGTGTTGTCGAAAATATCTCCCATGGAAGAGGCTGATAATCCAACATGTGTGTAAACATGTTTCGGAATGGTAATCACTTTTCAAAATTATGTAAAATAGCTTCTGTAATATAAGGAACATTCATATGAAATAAATAAAAAAAAATTCAAACGGAAGAGGAAAAGATTATGCAAGACAAAAATACCTATGTACCGTATGATGATAGCTGCTACTTCGAATACAAGAATGGCTATTAAATGACATCATTTGGTAACAATCTTATGACATCAAGCAAGCTTTTTTATAGTGAGGAAAAACGGAGCACTGAGTCAATCTCACTCACTAACTTTCAACAACCTTTTTAATAAAAAGAACCTGGCAACATCATCGGATGCAAGTTTTACATCTGATTGTCTTTCACATGGATGGATACGTTAACAAAAGTTAAGGGTCCATCACGCTCATATCTTAGTTTTATATGAATATCTCTCTTCTAGATGGATTAGTTATTAATATTTTGGCATCCATCACAGCATGATTGTTGACCCTACCAAAGGATTCATCTATCTTTTGCCAAGTCTTATTTTTCGTTTTACTGATTATCTAGCCACCCTCATCATCACATCTAATTTTCTTTATACATTTTATGTATCTTCTTATGCATAAGTACGAACTTGCATGAATACTTGTGTAATGGTTGCCACCTCGAACTCGAGTATAACCAGCATATAACATCATTTTAAAACAATCCCATGATATCAAACAATACCTGTTCTTTAAGCTTTTTATAGTGGGGAAAGACGACACACTAAGTCAAAACTACTCATCTAGCTTTACAAAATGTATGAAAATAGATGTCACAACACCTTTTGTTAATAATATTTTTAGCTGAACCTTTGACTCGTATGTAAGTTAAACGTTTTTTCTCTTTCTTTCTTTTTTATAAATACCGTTTGTATTATCCTTCCCTCGGAATCATTGGAAAGAAAGAAATTTATGGATATTGCTTTTGAAAAACATATTTCAAAAATAGAATCAAGCTGAGATTTAAACAATGTACATCATTTTGCAGAAAAAATCTATCTACCGCCAATACAACTTAAGTGAAGTATCGTGGCTTTACATGGTTATAGAAACAACTATTACCTCTGGTCAATAGTCACTCCAGTTATGAGTTAAATAGTATGACTTGATCTTCAACGAGGTTCAAGTTAACATGAAATAATCCACGAAAGTTTATATGCCATAAAAAAGAAACGAAAGCAAACATGATCAATATTCCAGGATGTTTTAATCAGAAAAAAAAATTTCTCACACTTTTATCAATACTTCTGTATGTATAAACAATATAGATGGAAGTGAATGTGGCATTTCAGGCTTATGACAACCCGAATCTAGTCGTAATTGATTTTATTTCTATAATAAACGTTGATGACTCCGATATGAATTTCTGGAAACCGATGAGATATATAAACACTGCCTGACTCAGGTGTATGTTTCATACGTTATACTCTTTAATCTTATGTGCACAATGAAACAATAGTTCATAAATAGTATGGATTGTTAATCACAACGAATTTCACTCTCAAATTTTCCGTGAGACGTACATCATGCAGCATTTAGGTAAATATTAGTCCAGAATACGTAAACAACTTTGCGGAGACATTTGAATAAACTAATTGATAAGGTCATTCATGATTATTATATTTTATTGGTCTTATATTTTTGTTGTGGTACTCATAGCATGTCCAGGTAAAGGTTTAGTTGATAAAACCTGGGAATTTCTTCATGGTAAATTTGCTATTTTTCCGAGTAGAATATAACAATTTATCTACGGGTATACGCGGTTCTATTTATCTCAGTTTATTTTTTATCTCTTTCTCTCTGGTTCTCTGTCTTTGTCTCTGCCTGTCTGTCTTTTCGTCTGTCACTCTCTCTCTCTCTCTCTCTCTCTCTATATATATATATATATATATATATTTGACAGCAGTCGTTCTTTATGGTATGTTTCTTTAAAATACAGTCACTATTCTTTTAAACCATTTTTATTGATTTTCTTCTTGTCGACTTACAGGATTTCTTAAATTTGATTAAGTTTTTTGAAATTTTCTCCCCGAGTGGTTTTTACCACAATTGGTAATTTCCAAAAGTAGAGTCGAGATGTTATTTTCTCATTTAAAATTCTGTGAATCTTGTTTTTAACATCTAAGATGCTTTCTATGATAAGAAAAATCAATAAATAACTGCAAAAAAAACTCGGCTGTGGTTTTTAAGAAAAATTCTATCTATCTATCTATCTATCTATCTATCTATCTATCTATCTATCTATCTATCTATCTATCTATGCATGCATTATTCGGTCCAGTTAAACCGGAGTCGAAAATAATTCCGTCAGAACAAAAAATCATTGAACTATGAACTTTTAAATTTTCCTGGTAAAGAGCTCAATATAACTGACATCACAGAGCAATAATTTCTTTAAGAAAAGCAAAAAACCGGTCACGTTAGGATTATAAATTTATTTACATCCTGTTATGGGTATTGATATGAATCCCCATTTCGCCCACTTCCGGTTTTTAGTTTTTATTACCGGTTGGAATTATAGTAAATTAATCTTTTTTAATTTCTAAATTCTAAATACTTTTCAACTTAAAACTCCAGATTTAATAATAATTTAGGGAAGTACAACATTCCTTAATAACCTTACGCAAGGATACAGTAATACTTATCTTAAATTAAATTCAAAATTTAAAATTTAAATTTAAAATTCAAAATTTATTTTCGAGCTTATTAATTCAGTTAACCTTCCATTGAAAAGTACGTACACATAACATGGTATCTTTTCATCTTTTTATTTTATTTTATTTTATTCATTTCACCTCAAATCTTAAATTAATCCTATGTTTTGGTTAATTAAACTTTATCTATGATAATTTGTCTATAGTTTAAATTTATTCCTATGTCTATATCTAGCTATTAATTCACATTGCTGATTTAATAATTTATCAGGGTCTGGGTATATCATTATTTGTATTTTTTCTTCTAGGTAGAGATCACATCTACTATCAAAGCATTTTGGAGTATTCGACTTTTTCAATATGGACCATTGAATGTCAGGGGTCAAACCTTTCTTTTTCAAACTCCAAAAATGCTTAGATAGGGCTGTTTGATTTTTCAGATGTTCATGGGAGAAAGAAAATTTATGATTAGCGTAACTAGATTTCCATTTCGTCGAGGAAATTCCTATATAAGTTTTTCTATCCTTAACATTTTCTTTTGGGTAAATGATTCCTTGGTATACTACATTATCTAAGTTACATAATCCACTCATGGGACAATTCATTCGAGTTTTACAATTACATTCGTTTTGTTTACTATTATTATTATTGTTATTATTATTCGTTCGGTCATGAAATTCCTTAATTATCTCTTTATTATGATTATTGATTATTTGAAAAATATTTTTCGAGCTGGAGTAACTAATTTTTAACGTTTTTCTATTAAATATTTTATGTAGTATATTATTATGTTTAAAGTGCTTATCAATCAATTTCAAAAAATATTTATCTACATTTATACTAGCTAGTCTACAAAAAGGGGGGGTTAAACCATATAATTTTTTTTTCTATTTCTTTTACTGTACTTCTTATTTTCTTTATTAATATCATTAGGTATATTTTCTTCTTGATAGGTAAACTCTTCCCTAAAACCGCTATTTTTAAGGGCATCCATATATATCTTACTACTCTCTTGGAATATTTTCTCGTTGGCGGATAAATTCCTTATTCTCAATTTTACTGCGTTGGGGACTTGTTTAATTATGGCCTTCGGGTGATTAGAGTTCACATTAATATAGGAAGGGCACTGCCACAATATATGAATTACCAAAAATTAGAATACGTCGATTGCATCTTCTGTAGAGGGTTAGTGCTACCCCACATAAAATATATCTGCTTGAAAGTTATTAGTATTCCATTGGAATACTTGAAAATATTAGTATTCAGATTATTATTATTATTATTATTATTAGAGTTTTCCACATCAGCTAATGCTGACGGTCTTTCAATGGAATTTGAGTGACAGCAAGTCTCTTCTCAGTATTCTGGCCGTTCTCAATAATGTAGTAGTTTAGATGGTCTCCACTCATCCGCCAACTTTTAAGTCCTCCAGTTTCTTTAGTAATCCTTTTGTTACTGTTCCAAACGCACCAATTACAATTGGTATAATAGTCACCTGCATGTTCCTTATTATTATTATTATTATTATTATTATTATTATTATTATTTACTCCTTTAGAGTTTTTCACATTAGTGTTAACTGATGGTTTTTCACTGGAGTTTGAGTGACAGCAAGTCTCTTCAAGTCTCCAGGACTCGTCTCAGGATTCTGGCCGTTCTTAGCAATGCTGTCGTTTGGATAGTCTCTACCCGTTCGCCAATTTCCAAGTCTTCCAGGCCTTTTAATAATCCTTTAGTTGTTGTGCCTAACGCACCAATCACAATTGGCACAATCGTTACTTTCATGTTCCACAGCTTTTTCAATTCTCTTGCAAAGTCGAGGTACTTATCTTTCCTTTCACTTTCCTTCAGATTTATTCTGTGGTCCGCCGGAACAGCAAAGTCGACAATTTTACAAATTTTCTTTTTTTTTTTTTTTGTTGATTATTATTAGGTCTGGTCTTTTGGCCGGGATTAGGTGATCCGTTTGTATGTTAAAGTCTCATTGGAGTTTATGCGTGTCATTTTCTAGGACAGGTGCTGGATTGTTCATATATTCCAGTTCTTTTTCATTTTTCGCAATTAATTTAATGTCATCCATGTACATTAGGTGGTTGATCTTCTCTTGCGATCTGCTGAGTTTGTATCCGGCTGCTCATTTTCTGAGAATGTGGTTCAGTGGCATCATGGCTATTATGAATAGTAAGGGTGATAGTGCATCTCCTTGGAAAATTCCTCTTTGGATCTTTGTTTCAGCTATGCTTCCTCCTCCTGCCGTCAGGTCCACTCTCCAGGTTTTCATGGTCTGTTCGATGAAGATTATGACTTCATGCGATATTTTGTACATTTTGAGACAGTGTAGTATCCAGCTTTGTGGGACCATATCATATGCCTTTTTGTAGTCAATCCAGGCCATAGCTAGATTTTTCCGTCTTGCCTTGCTCTCATTTAGGAGTTGATCTATGTAGAGTAATTCCGCTGTGTCTCTGGATCCTTTGCGGCATCCTTTCTGTTCGTCAGGGAACAATCCGCGGCTTGTTAGCGAGTAGTAGATTTTTCCCCTTATTTGTGCTGTTAATATTTTCCACATCATTGGTAGGCATGTTATGGGTCTGTAATTGTTTGGAGCAGTTCCTTTGCTAGGGTCCTTTTGGATTAATGTAGTCTTTCCTTTGGTCATCCAGTCAGGTACTTGCGCGTCTTGTAAGCACCTGTTCATTTCTAGTGCTAGTCTGTCGTGAATGGAAGTGAATTTCTTGAACCAGAAGCCATGTATTCTATCATGGCCTGGCACTTTCCAGTTTGATATTCTTTTTAGTGTCATTCTGAGTAAGTCGACGAGTATTTCCATTTCGGGGTCTTCTTCAAGTTCGTCTAGTTCTCTTGTGATATTGTTAATCTTTTCAGCATTTTCGTCATGTTTCTTTAGTTTCCATATTTTTGTCCAAAATCATTCGGTTTCTTTTATATCTGGTTGTTGGCATGTTTTCTTGTCACTCCCTCCCAATTGTTGATAGAATTTTCTTTCCTTGTTTTGGAATGTTCTATTATTATTATTATTATTATTATTATTATTATTATTATTATTATTCATTAGAGTTTTTCCCACCAGCGTTAGCTGATGGTTTTTCACTGGAGATTGAGTGACAGAAAGTCTCCTCAAGTCTCCAGGACTCTTCTCAGTATTCTGGGCATCTCTTATAATGCCGTTGTTTGGATGGTCTCCACTCGTCCACCAACTTCCTAGTCCTCCAGTCCCTTTAATAATCCTTTAGTTACCGTGCCAAAAGCACCAATCACAATTGGTGCAATCATCATTTTTATGTTCCATAGTTTTTTTCCAATTCTCTAACAAGGTCGAGGTACTTATCCCTCTTTTCACTTTCTTTCAGTTTTATTCTGTGGTCAGCCGAGACAGCTAAGTCCACAATTTTGCAAATTTTCTTTTTTTTGGGGGGGGGGCTATTTTCTTGCAGGCATCGGTTGTGTCGATATTGCAGTATATGGATATACTACTTGGACACTATCAAAACGGCTGGAGAAGAAGCTAGACGGCAATTACACAAGAAAATAAATAAAGAAAAAGTCCTGGCGGCAGCACCCCACAAGGCACCCTCTATACGGCCACCTGCCTCCCATCACGAAAACCATCCAAGTTAGACGAACCAGACATGCAGGACACTGCTGGAGAAGTAATGTACTACTATGGATCCCCACATATGGCCGAGCAAAAGCAGGACGACCAGTTCGAACATACATATAGCAGCTATGTGAGGATGCGGGATGTAGCCCTGAAGACCTGCCAGAAGCGATGAACGATAGGGAGAAGTGGCGGGAGAGGGTCCGGGATACCCGGCACGACTTGATGAAGATTATTATTATAAGGTCTGGTCTTCTGGCCGAGATTAGGTGATTCGTTTTTATGTCCCATGGAAGTTTATCCGTGTCATTTTCTAGGACAGGTGCTGGGTTGTGCATATACCATTTGTTGGTGTGGTCAAATTTAAATTTCTTGTACATTTCCCAGTGGATCACCTTGCCGACCCAGTCGTGCCTAGCCTTGTAATCCTTTTGTGCTAATTTGCTGCATTCGCTTATTATGTGATTGATCGTTTCGTCTCTGTCGTCACACAGCCTACATTTGCTATTTTGTTGAGTCTTACCTATCCTTGCCTTGATATGATTGGTTCTTATGGCGCTATTTTGGACTGCCATTAGGAGAGATTCTGTTTCTCTCTTAAAGTTTCCTTTTCTTAGCCATATCCAGGTTTTGTCGTGTGAGATTTGTTTATTAGTCGTTTAAAACGCCCATGAAAACTTAAAACTATACAACTATGTATGAACAAATGGATATAATAGACTATTAAAAAAGTATGTTTTAAAAACTGATATTAGTGGAACATTGTCAATAATGTTATGATTACAAACATTTTAAAATGAATCAAATGTCGGTATTAAATAACCTATAAAAAATTAATACACCGTCAAATAAATACACCAAAAGAGGAATTCAAATACTATTTTCAACGTGAAAAGAATCTACTGAAGACATTGTCTGAGTTTAACTACAATGATAATGTATTAAAATTTTTTGTCTTACTTATAAGTTCTTCGAAGACGAGTCTTTTCGATTCTTTCATTCCCAAATGCGAAACGGCTTTGCATATTTTAGAATGATAAAAATGATACAAATAATTGAATTCGCTTTTTTATTCATTTGTTTTTTTATAATAAAAAAAGAACATTCTGTCACAGCTTGACGGAAATAATTTGAAATCTTTATGAGGCTAACTTGAAATCCCGGCAGAAATTTAAGTGTTCAGATCCAATTAAAAATTTATGAGTCCATTATTATGGGTGCTCATTTGTGCTGATTAAAAAGCAAGAAATAAACTTGAAGATATTGCTTTCATGTTAACAACCCAGTCATATAAAAGTACTTCAAAAGAATTTAGCGAGATTGTCTTCAAATACCATAATCACATCAAAGAATCCCCACTTGAATTTGGTTAGATTCATTATCATTTCATAATACCATTGAAAATAACATAAACAAATTCCAAAAATCGATGTAAAAACGAGTTTGGGCTGACGGTAAGAAACGAGCCAAGAAAAGAATCAGGTGGACACGCAAGGAAGCGAGACGAAGATTCTGCCCTTTCATTTGTGCTCCAATAAAAATGATTCAATGTCCCAAGCTTTTTAAATTGGAGAATCGTATTTTTATGTATTTTTCACATACCACTATTTGTATGCCACTTAGGGTCCAGGCATGACGTTAGACAATAAAACATTATTCATATCTTTCACATCCACGTCTTCAGTCGTTCTGAAAACGTCAAGTCTGTAAGAAAAGTAAATATAATTGTACAACGGACGCAATTAACTAACCTCTTGGCATAAAATAACCTAGATGGGTTGACGTACCATCAAAATCAATGTATAATAAACTTATACGGTTCCTGTTTCCAAGGAGCACTCTGTTATACCACAAAGACTTTTGTTGTCATTTCTCTTTTCGTCTCACAGTATTGAAATGTGACACAAGGTTAATCTAATGTAAACTTTCCCACGGAAGACAAACCTCCTGAGGGATGGATGGAAAAATTTCTTAGTTCCTTTGGCATCCCCCTTCAGCGGCGCCGAATGCTTGTTTGGCTTTTCTCACAACTCGGCAATAATCATTAACGTCGAGCCCTCAACGTAAGACTAATTCTAGCCTTGTGACAAACCAAGCTAATCTTTAAAGGACTGCGAGCTCACAGAAATGTGTGATGAAACTAGGCATGAACAAAGACTTTCACTCTAAGAGTTTAATATTTCACTCACGAAATAACAAAGATTCAAGTGCTGAAAAGAAAAGAAAAAGGAAAGAAAAGCTTCTTTTAACATCAATTTCGACTATCGCTCGTTTACATAAGAGTATATTACTAAAAAGGCTTTTGTAAATTACTTGCATGAAAGAAGGATGTCAGTGTTTGCTAAATCTTTAAAGAGGCGGTTGTCAAACATCAACGGCTAGTTTGGGAAATTTCATGGACTTCTTTATGTTTTCTTACATTACAATGGGATGTATTTCCATCGCTCGATCAATCTCAAAGGTAAATATTTTCATCTCAATAGTGTAAGCTCACAAAGTCTGGCGTCTTATATACAATCTTTCAAAGAAAGATACCTAAAAATCCCCAGGGAATACATTATGGATTTTGTTTAACAAAGACGATAAAAAAAAAACAAAAAAAAAAAAAATGAAAAGGGAGTTATACAAACGAAACCAAAAACAAAACAAAATAAAAAAAGATGTAAGGCTTATCGTCGTTGGAAATGGAATTGGCGACCAAAGTTCAAGTCATATACGAAGCTGTTTGGGTTTCATTTTACGCTAAGGTCATGAATCCATATCTTTTCACTTGAGCTATGCGAAAATAGTTGGGCAGACTGAGTTCTTTAACCTTGGCTAAGCAACCAGCAGAGGAGAAAGAAAACTCTGAATTCTTACCAGCAGTACTCTGCTTAACAATTGACCTTGTGTCACATTTTTCTTGTGGCGGACGGGTTCGGTTAATACATACTCGGTCTTTTGTTTTTCGTTTTGGACAAAATTAATTTTTTTATTTGCTCGTATATGTTTTTTTTTTAATGCAAATAGTCAATTCTATTTCAAACAATTCAGTTTAGCATGAGTACACAGTTTAATTGTCAAAAGCATTTTTATTTCAAGCTATTCAGTTTATTCAAACAATTCTAATTCAGCTAATTTTATTTACACACAGTTAAATGTTAGAACAGGTCTATATATAACAATTCAGTTTAGTGTAAGTAGAGTTTCAAAGTCAAAAACAGTTCCATTTCAAACCATTCAGTTTAGCATAAGCACGCAGTTTAAATGTAAGTACAGTTTAGTCAAAAACATTACTATTTGAAGCTATTCAGTTTAGGCAAACTGTTCTAATTCAAACAATTCAGTTTAGTACAAGTATGCAGTTAGTTCTCACCATCAGACTGTTTAGTGTCATATCCAGGACACTCATTGGTGGTCTTACTCCTCTGCAGAGGTGAAGTCGGTGTATCCTATAGCCCCAGGCGACTGGGCAATACACAGAGTTAGTGTCAAAACAGTTCTATTTCAGATAGTTCAGTTTAGCATAAGTACACAGTTTAGATGTCAGAACAGTTCTATTTCTAGCAATTAAGTTTAGCATAAGTACACAGTTTAAATGTCAAAACAGTTCTAGTCTAAGAAATTCAATTTAGCATAAATACGCAGTTTAAATGCAAATAACAGTAAACTCAAAAAACCACTGTTTAGTTCAATAAACAAAACGTGTTTGCCAACTTCTTTCTATCACTCGTAAAACGGCCATCAACAATTTTGGTCTGTGATCAAGTGACAACCTTTTGATACAAAGAAAATGAGGAGGTGTCCCGTAGTGTAATGGTTAAAGCGTTGGATTGCGGAATCGTAGAACGTGAATTCGAACTCTAGTCGCGCTATTACGTTCAATTTCGGACAAATACCCTTGGGAAAGGCACAAATTCCTTCATCCTACCATCTATGGGTTAAATAGTATCACTACTGTCCTTCTAAAATGATGAATTTGGTATTAAATAACCCGAGATGTTTGATATGACATTAAATAACAAACAACCAAACAAAATAAGACATCAAGTGAATATCGAATTCACCATTGCCATGTCAATGACAGTATCTTCTGAATAGAGAGAAAAAAGATGTGCCCTACGTATGACTCATATGGTGAAGTTATAGAGATCAGGAGAGTGCGGAGTACCCTTTAGTTGGCGTTACTCCTAGGTCCTCTCTAATATGGAGTGGTAATACCTGATAGGGTTTCATCTAGGGATCTTATAGATCTCGCGCTATTAAATTCACTTTCAGCCTACCACTCTCGAAAAAGATATGAACCCGCTTATCCCACCAGCTATGGGTTAAATAGTATCACTGCTGTTTTTCTACAAAGATGGCTTCGGCATTAGATAACCCACGAAAGTTGATATGCCATTAAGTAAAGAAACCAAACCAACAATACTTATGGGACAGATGTACTACTTAAGATGACAGGTCTCAATAATTTGGCGGCAAAAAAAGACCTCATAACTTCGCCAGCCGAATGTAAACATTATTTTGAATATCAGGTTATATAAGAATAAATAAGTATGCCATAAACTGGGGAAATAGTATGAGGATTCTTTTGGGAATCCATTTAGAAATTTGGGATGTAAGGAGAAACTTTTAAATGACTTCCTTAACGGAACACAGTTGAAAATATTTGCATGATAAATACTATCTTGAGTCTGCAGCTGTTGAAACTTGTATTAAGCAGTTGATATACATTGAGCTTTGAGAATATTTTAAAATAATGTCTGCCTATAGACGTATCCTCACTTACCCTTCCGTAGTTTCTAACGGAAACATTTTCATGTTTATTCGTATTCGTTTGTTGCTAAGAAAATGCAACACTTTTTGCAAAGTTTACACGAAGATTTTTAAAATCTTGATTTCAGTTACACTGGATGCCACACAGTAGAATAAGGGTCAGCGAGTTTGAGCAGATGACTATTATTATTCAGTTGTGGATTCAATCCGCATTGAATGCTCTATAATTGGTACCTCGTTTTAAATCTGAGTTAAAATTAATTAATGAAGCGGGTTTCCTTTTTTGTAACGGTTTGCTAGTTTGTTTAACAGGGCCATTGCAAGTGAGTTTGGTTCTCACTGGTTGTTCTATATATCTGACCTTATGTTAAATTCATCAAAGCTAGTAAATGATTTCCTTCTATAGGTAAATAATACCTGAAATATAATATACTTTGTTCATTATTCTTCAAATTTCTGCAATATTTTCAAGTTTATTTAAAAAGGCTTTTATTTGATTCTATGTGACGAAAGAAGTTGACAAATTTATACTTTTACCTCCTCGATTCATACGTTTCTTCATTACGCCAAAGAGACTTCGTGGATGTCTCTGTTTTCATACCGTAATTAAGGAAAGAAGAGGAGTTCCCTCATCATCTTTATTGTTGTAGCCTAAGTGGCTTAAAAAAGGGCTAAAGCCCCAAGCCATATAAAATATATATGATTTGTAAACATATTTAGTTGATAACATTTTAAAACCAGCCTGAGTTTATTCTTTTTACACACAGTATGGTTTCAAGTATTTCTATATAACAATCACAATTTAACATCAGTCATTTGTTTTTCCATATCTAAATAGATATGCATGATATTTAAGAGATTAGTTTGTCGGTAATTTCATTTTTAAATAAGTTAGAACTACTTTGTCTGTACACTAATATCGCTATTGTTTCTACATAGTTAAATGGTTTTAATTATTGCTATCAAACGCTTATAATTTAATTCAGTATTGATCATTTGTTTGCACACATTGAAGTGGTTAAAACTATTGCTATTTAGCATTAATTATTCTATTCAACCGGCCATTGGCCTAATGAGTAGAGTGTTCGCCAATGGTCCGGGAGACCGGGGTTCAATCTCAGGTCGTCATACCAAAGATTCAAAAATGGCACTTGATGCCGCCTTGCTTAGCACTCAGCACGATAAGGATCAAGGATCGGTGTAGTAGCTATTTAAATGGGAGCCTTCGGGTCGTCAACTTTACATTTTATTCTATTCAACATTATTCATTCGTTTGCACACTGTTAAAGGGTTCCAAGTAATGTTATATGTCAGTAACAATTCAATTAAACATCAGTCATTTGTTTACACACAGTTTAATGATCAAACAGTTCTATTTGAATCATTGATAGGACCCTATCAGGTACTACTACTCCGAGCCAGAATGGACCTGGGAGCGATGGCAATGAAGAGGTCCTCCGCATTCCGCGAAGCTCTTGTATTACTGATGCCTCACCATCAGATCGTTTTAGTGTCATAACTAGAACACTCATGGTGTGTGATCTCAGCACTCTGCAGAGATATATTCTACAGCCCAACCCGACTGGGCAATAAATTCCGACCGAGGAAAATGTCTTCAGCGTGGATCTATCTTTTCTTCCCTTCACAATGTGTAACATTACCGGGTAGAGTAGATCTCGGGCTATCAAGACAACCCCATAAAATATTACTTAGTGTGACCTCACCTCTGCGAAAAATGCGTATTTTTACAGAAATTTTACAAAATATGTTTAAAACATAAATTCATAAAAGTAAAAATATCTTTAATTCTAACTTTATTTCATGAGAAAGAAACAACCCCAAATTTCTGTTAGAAAAAAAAAGAAACTACTTTTGTTAGTTATAACGTAAACTGTAGCTGTTAATTTTCCAATTTGAGTGTTTTGTTAACATTTCCTCAACATTTGATTGGATTATGTATGGAGATCAAAAGTGTAATAATAATTTGTGCTCTTAGAGTTGTGTGTTGAATTTTTAAACCCCCATTAAACAGTATATCTTCTGAAATAAACTAAAAAAAAAATATTTCTCAAAACCACCAAAAGTATTTTAAAAAAATAACAACAACCTCATGCAATTATCAAAAGTATTATTCCCTCTAAACGGTATATGTATTGCACTTTAAGTCATCCATACCAAAAATATCGTCCAAACGAAAAAATAAAATAAATTGATGATAAAAACTAATGTGTGTGTGTGTGTGTGTGTGTGTGTGTGTGTGTGTGTGTGTGTGTGTGTGTGTGTGTGTGTGTGTGTGTGTGTGTGTGTGTGTTTTCAGCAAACCAATCAAATTTATTTATTCAGAGTTTTTACATTATAGAATCAAATTCTTCGTCATTTGTAATAAAAAGAATTTAATCTACGCTTGTTAATTTTATGAATATCTAAAAACTAAAAACTAAAAACTAAACTCTATTAAGATGAATATGTAAAACCATATTCTTAAAAATCAAAAAACTTCAAAAAATAGGAAATATCAAATTCATTGCCAAGAAATGTAATATCATATCCAAAAAGTCAGATGTCGATACGAACTCTTTACTCATCATGAAGACGTGTTGACAGCACAAAGTCCCTTGACTCTCGTCGTCCCAATCATTTGTTACATAATCTTGTTTGGGATATTTTCGTCCCACTATTTAACAAAAACAGCAAAAATCAAAATTTTGAGGAAAAGTCGGACTAAAAAGTTTTTAAAAAATAGTTGCAAAGATATAGTTTCTGAATTAGAAATCGCAACATGCTAATTATGTTTTTCAGTTTATTCAAATATCACGTATCTCCCTATTTTGATAAAAAAAATACTGTTACAACACTTTGAATATATTTAGCAATTTTCTGAATATTAAACATATGGATAATGTCGCCAGATTACCGAAAATGATCATATATACAAATCAACATGAGCGCAAGTTTCGTATTCCACATTAATATATTCTATTCTCTTTGAATATAAACACCTACTTTCACGATGGGCGGCAGACGATTTCAACGTGACAAAATGACTGAGGATGACAATTTCATCAGAATATCCACTACTCTCTAGCATACACTTAATACGCCCAACCTGGTCAAAAGCGACATTGTCCTTCAGGGTAGAGCAATTTTGTTTTGCGTCAGTATATTTCCAAATCTACTCTTTTTCTAAATAGAGATGTAAGCACGCGGGTGCAGGCTTCAGGGGTATAATAACTGCATATTTCCTACTGACATCTGTAATCGAAGTTCGAGTAAGAACCAGGATTGCAAATAAGTGCTGGTTTTCAAAACGGGGAGTCACGTCCATATTTTTGCTGTCTCAATAAATTGCATATAATTTGAAAGTTTATACCAATACGAGTCAAGATTTTAAAATCTAGCTTATAATATATAATATATTCATAGAACTACTACAGTAAAGACAACATCAGCAGTGGATCCAACAAAACATTTATCAGATAATGACCCTGAAGTCAGATATCGTTTCGAGGCCAAACCATCATTACCACTAACCCAGAGTACCCCACCAGTAACTAACGATACTGTTACGACCTTAAGGATAAAAAGCGGATCAGGGTTACCTCCCTTCGATAGCGTTGTTTTCAGTAAGCTAATGCATACAAAATAATAGGCTTTATTTCCATAAGAACGCCTGAGTGATGTAGAATGTCTTCTACTCCGAATTCGAGATATCGGAATATAAGGAAAAATAAATGAAACAAAACGATCAACACAGATAAGGCAAGACCAGCATATTAGTTTAACAAACGTTTCATAATAGAAAAAAAAAAAAGAAAACGAAAAGGTAATAAGGAGATAGGAACTGAGGGCGTAAAAGAATAGTCATCAAGTCACAATTACAAATGAGCTAACATGATTACAAGCATTTCGGGATTCGCTGTTTGGTTGGGTAATGATGTGCATAGAATACTTTCTTATTTTATGAATGCATGCGAGTATGATTGGGGCTGGGATATAACAAACTTATCTGGTTTGATCGTTCTTTTCTGAGTCTTTTACAATTCTATTTAGAATTGTAGTTTACTTTTATTTGATTCTTTTCATCATCTCGCTTCTTTTTCACCTTCTTCCGCCCGTCACTTTTGTTTGGTTATGCGAAGTAGTTCTTGAATCTTTCACTCGATTAAGGAATCTCTTCTGTGGAAGCATTCTTGATTCATCTCCGGAGTTGAAGTAAAACAACACATTGTAGAAGGAATAACGAAGACATTCGAGGATTCTAACAAAACTTCACGCTAGCTCTGGATTTTTACTCCCACAAGATGTTTCCGGCACGAAATATCATTCGCAGCCGATGGGATTAAGCTGAGACTTCCGACTGATGTTTCTCTGATTACTTCGAGCCTTGATCCAACCGTTTCTTTTTGGTACCATAATATTAAATCATGATGAGCTGTAATCGTCCAGTCAGTATTCCTCTTGAACTTCAAATATCTGCGTTCTTTGCTGCTGCTGTAATGTTAAAGTAGTTGTAACAGTGGCGGGAATTAAGCATATATGTGTGAGTAGGGGAGGAAAAGATATTATAACTCGCGAGAAGTGTGATAACAGACGTGGCTCAGTAGGACACCACGTCACAATACCACTAGGTTTGTTGGTTTTACGTCAGAGAACGAGAATCACAGATCCACGTAGATACAGCTTCAGCATGATCTTAGACTTTTTTCTGTCGATGAAAAGCTAAATGGTCGATTGATTTCATGTTATATCAACCCATCTAGTGTTACTTTGTGCCAAGACGTTAAGATATTGCGTTCATTGTATATTTATATTCTAGATTTAGTTTGGCTATTTCTTTAGAGTTTCTTTTACATACAGTCAGATATCAATTATTCCTTATACAAATAATTTTCACACAGTTGTATGATTTCAAATATTTCTCTTTAATACTAAAAATTATTTAGTTTCAAGTAATTCTTCCTATTTAATAACAGTGACTTGTTTGTACACAATGATACGGCAACTAACTAATGATAATCCTTAGTAATCCTTATAGATTCAAGTATCTATTCTAAATACAAATAATTTACATATATATGGCATCAATTATTTCTACAAAATACGGATAATTTCAAACAGATCTATTTTACTCAGAAATGGAAACCTAACAGATACTACTCAGTCAGAGAGGACTTAGGAGTAATGACAATAAAGGAGTAATCCACTCTCCCTAGTTCTCAAGAATTGGAACCTTACCATCAGATTGTAGTTTTGTATCTTATCCAGAACACTTATTTTTAAGAGAAAAAGGAGGCATTACTTTCAGTCATCGTCATTTATTAGTTTGCCGATATTCAAAAAAGTTTTCATAGCATTGGTTCAATGTAAAACGTGAAAATTTGCCATGAATTCTCAATATGTACGTATTGTGTAGAAATCAACCAAAGACCAAAATAAATTAAAAAAAAAAAAAACGTTGGTAAAAGAGGAAAAGATGATATGAGATCCAAGAAAATGGTAGATTGGCAGAAGCAACGAAAAAAAAAAAAAGCGTGCGAAGAAAAATAAGAAAATAACCTGCACAATTTAAAGAGTATTAAGTAAAAATCCAGGTTTATATAATATCACGCTTGAAAATTAACTTGATTAACCGTTGTTGACAGTAACATATTGGAGCTCGATGATAGTGACATTAAAATGTAGCAGCCTACATTATGAGAATCAATTTTCTTAATTTGAATCATTTGAATCTTGTGATTATTCTGAAAAATAGTTCAATTCATCTTGGTCGGGGGCATGTGAATGCCTTAAGAAAAAAAACCTTATATATATATATATATATATATATATATATAAGCTTACAATGTAAAAGGGAAAGAACTCAATCCCTATCTTCATAAAGATCTCTTTCCTGTCGAAATGAGAAGTTTAATGGAAACATCTCGCGAAAGTCGGACGGGAAAAGACTTTATATTTGTAAACATCTTTTTTTATTTCATCAGAAATTACCAGCTGTATTTTCGCAGAAAGCTCTGCTGTTATGTAACATCTCAATTTAAAAAAGTGCGAAAATTGCCCGTCCTCCGTAACTTGTGTTAGGAAGGCTATAGACTACTCTGACACTGGGTTTACATATATTAGGGAGGTCTTGCCTCGAGATCTCTTGAACCAGGATCCCCTCGTTCCTTGTTGTGTTCTGCAAGAAGACAAAAACACTTCTAAAGGACATGAACAGATAGCACACCATAATCCCAGCCCAAAGTCAGGAAGTGGATTATGAGTTTGCTTATGCAGCTGCAAGATTATTATCATTTTTTGAGAAACAGCTTCTTTCTTTCTCTACTTCTATATTAATTGTTTGTGGACTTGATTAGGAAAAAGTTTAATTATCACCATGTGATATAATTACTTACAAAACAAGTTTTGCTGAATTTCTCTTCTCTATGTGATTTTTTTTTGGTAGTCATTTAATAAAAGTAATTAATATGTAGGAGGTGCCTTCAATAAGTTTCCAGACTTTTTGTACAGGCATTTAAAATCGTCGTAGACTCTTGAAAATTCACTATGTTATTGCTATACATCTTATGAGATGACTGACCAATCTTTATGATTTCAGCTTCAAATGAACAGCTACAGCAGCAACTGGAATACACCCTACCAAAGCCTGATTGTCACAGCTGGTGAATTTCAAAAATGCAATCTAGACGTGAGGACACTTTAGAAGAACGATATGTAATAAAATTGTGTTTTAAACTTGGAAAAAATGCCACAAAAACGAATGAAATGCTTCAGACTGCTTTTGGAGCATCTTGCATGAACCGAGCATCAGTTTTTGAGTGGCATAAGAGATTCAAGGAAGCCAGGGAGTCTGCGAGGGATGATGAGAGGTGTAGGAGGAGTAAGGAAGTCAGAACACCAGAGTTGATTGCCCAAATAAAGAATTTCATGGATAAGGACCGTCTATAGAGACAATAAATAAGTGCACAGTTTGATGTCAGTGTGGGAACTGTACACAATTATTCACGAGGAACTGATGTTGCAGAAGATTTGCGCGAAGTTTGTCCCAAGGGTGCTCAAAGAAGATCAGAAAGAAAGACGTTGTCATGATAGCAGGTAGATAGTCGAGCTGATCAATTCAGATACCGCAGTTCTTGATGCTCTGGTACCCTGCGATTAAAGCTGGATCTACTGCTATGGCCCAGAGACCAAGAGACAGAGTTGCCAGTGGAAGCATGCCGGCTCTCCCAGATCCAAGAAGGCCAGACAGAGCAAATCCACACACAAACTTTTGATAAAACCTTTTTTTTTTGACATCACTTGCATGATCTACATGCACTGGGTTCGCACTGGACAGACAGTCAACAGGGAATATGTTTAGGTTTTAAGGGCGTTCAGAAAGAGATTCTGTCGGAAGGGGCCAGCACACTTTAAATCTATTTGACCTAGATGGGCATCAAGACAGTTCCTCACCCACCTTATATTCCAGACCTTGCTCCCTGTGACTTTTGGTTATTCCCTAAGCTCAAGGAAAAATTTAGAGGCTGTCGTTATGAGACAACTGAGGAGATGAAAGAGCCTGTGACGAAGGTCATTGACACGCTCACACAAGAGGACTTCTATGGGGCCTTCCAGAAGTTGTTCTAACGGTACAACAAGTTCATTGCAACCGGAGGAGATTACTTCGAAGGGGAATAGAGTTTCATGTGTCTACTATCAATAAAAATGCGCATACGAAAGAAGTCTGGAAACTTATTTAATGAGCCTTGTAAATCAAAATATTGAGTATCAAACTCGCCGACAGCGAACATATGTAACAATGTCTTAGGATGCGTGATTAGCGTAACGGTTGTCGTCGTAGGAAGTAGCAACCAAAGTTCAAAACTTCAACGAAGCTGATTGTGTTTCACTTCGTGCTAATCCTCTAAGGAAAAGCATCCATCTACCCCTACCCCCCTCTCTCTCTCTCTTCGGCTATGACTGAATTGTAGGACAAACTGGGTTCTTAAACTTCGATAAGACGACCAGTCTGGGAGAATGAAAACCCTGATTTCAAACCAACAGTTTTCCGCTTAAAAACTGATCTGCACATGGCGGAGTGGTTGGATAAATAAGTATGTAACAATGACGGCTGTAATAATTCGTGTATAATACCTACTTTCTTCCAGATTTTAAAACTTAAAAATTAGGGCGCGTCTTATACATGAGAGCTTAAATGTCGTAAAACGGAGTAGAGCTATTTTTAGCAACGCTTTCACGAGAGGCTTGCATCATGTTGGGTGTCCGCAACAATCTGACCTTGTATCACATTCCACAACCATGCAAGTATCAAATGCATAATTATTACATTATGGATATACGAATGCCTCACATAGCTAATGAGCAAAACTAGCAGACCATTAATAGTGAGGTCGATACCCCTTATTTCTGGTCTTATGCGAAACTAAGGTTTGGTTGGTTGGTTGAATGGGTTTTATGGCATATCAACCTTTGTAGCCTATTTAACGTCAAATCCATTTTTATGCAAATAGTCAGCTCTATTTCAAACAATTCAGTTTAGCATGAGTACACAGTTTAATTGTCAAAACAGTTCTAATTCAGCTGATTCAGTTTAGTGTAAGTACAGATTTTGTTTACACAATTAAATGTCAAAACATTATATTAAACAATTCAATTTTATGTAAGTACAGTTTCAATGTCAAAAACAGTTCCATTTCAAACAACCCAGTTCAGCACGCAGTTTAAATGTAAGTGCAGTTTAATTGTCAAAACAATTTCGATTTAAGCTATTCAGTTTAGTCAAACAGTTCTAATTCAAGCTATTCAGTTTAGCATAAGTATGCAGTTTGTTCCATTTGACCGATAGATAAGGCCCTATCAGGGGCTACCATTCTGGGCCAGAGTGGACCAGGGAGTGATGGCAAAGCAGGGGTGCTCCGCATTCCCCAAAGCTACAGCATCACTGGAAACTCACTATCAGATGGTTTAGTATCATATACTGGACACTCGTTGGGGAAGGGGTCTTACCCCTCTGCAGAGAAGCAGTCGGTGTATTCTACAGCCCCAGCCATATGCCAAACTAAGCTGAACTTAGTAAATGACTACTTCATGGAAAGAATATATTTGATAATACCATTTTTTTTTTATTTTATCACAATTCAGGATCTAGATCCACGAAATGTAATTTTAGTAACTGGTTTGCATTCCTATTCTGCATCTCATTCTCTGTTTATATCGCAATAAGCTTTCGTTCAAGTTCCTAACAAGAAATCTTTTGTAATCTTTTGTTTACTTCTTCTGCTGGTGGCATTTTCTCAAATACCAAAAGATCCTTAATAATCAATGGTTCGCTGGCTCCGCCGAAAACCCTAAGTTCTTAGCGTCTCATCATTTGACCACATGCAAATCGATCAGACGTTCTATGGATCAACAACCAGACACACGACGCTTACTTAGAACCACTATTGGTTTTCTTTCTTTTGGAGCTTCACGAGAGTTCATTCTTACTTCGTGACGTTCTTTCCAACTTTTATAATTCGTCATCGTTAAACCAAAACGAAAAGAGACATCTGTAGATTAGCTAGACCTACTTTACGGTTTGAAAAATAAATCCGATGATGTGACTCTTGCTACTGAAAAAGAAAATGAATCTTGTTACAGCTCGTAAATACTGACATCAACAATGATTTGATAATATTTAATGTTCTGGATACGACATTTAACTGCATCTAGAGGTAAGGCTCCACTTCGCTCCGAGTAAATATTAGGGCAGATTGGGTTCTTTAACATGGTAAGGCAAGCGGTTTAAGGAAAGGAAAACTGAAATCAAATCAACTCTAATCCACTTAAAAATCGATTTTGGGTCATGTCTAGAAGGAAAAGTAGGGTAAATCCATACTTCTTCATTTGAATTTGAAAGATATTCAGTCTCGATACATATTGATCACATCTCGTATGTATGTATGAAATCAAAAGATATATATCCTGGCTAAGACACTAAACTGATTGTGATGGTGATGCTTCATTTCTGGAGCTTTGGATTAAGTGAGGTATCACTTTGTTGTCATTACTCCCAGGTCCACTCTGACCTGGAGTGGTAGTACTGGTTAGGTTCCATTAATGACATCATCAAATCTAGAGATGCAAAAGGCATATTCTTGGCTTGTCAACAGAGCGTTCCACATAAAAGTTAATTTTAAAAAAATCATTAACAGAATAGCAATTTGATAATCGATGCGTTTTATAATTTGGATATAACAAAATTAATTGATTTATAACTAGAGGGTGGTTGTAATGGCTAACGCGTTGGACTGGGATGTCATAGTAAGTGAGTTAGAATTCCAGTCGCTCAATTAAGTTCACTTTTGATTTAATGCCCTTAAGAAAGGTATGAACCTCCTTATCCCTCTAGCTGGGTTAAAAAGTACCACTGCTTTTCATCAATAAGGAAAACATTAAATTACTCACGATGGTTGATATGCCATTAAGCAAAGAAACCAAACCTATTCCAAAATATGCTCGAGATAGAGTAATATTAGTTGATATGTTTCTAAAATGACATAAGGTTAAAAGTGTCAATGACTGACATAAAATGAAAGTAAAAGAAAATATTCCTATCACTTTACAGCAACTAAACCGTTATCATCTTCAAATATATGATCGAACATTTCTTTACCCTCTCGATTTATGCCAACTGCAATTCCTTCATTTTCAACGTCTTCTGTTATAAACTTGCGATATCTAAATCCGTGTGTGCCCCCACATCAAGAAGGCTGATTTAGCACTGATGACAAATGATGGAGAATATACTTCCCATCAAGCCGAGATCTATAATTAGCTTTGAACAGGTCTTCCCACAACAGGTTATATGACTGATTAAAGTTGGATGATCTTCCAGCGGTCGTAAGATGCAAACAAACAGTGGAATGATTGTTTCTTTATTGAAGTGATTCAATAACATCAATGATCATTTCAGTAAACATCATCATCAAGTCGTGCCGCCAGCACGGATATTCTTGACCATCTCTCGCCGCTTTTCCCTATCGTTCATCGCCTCCGGCAGGTCTTCTGGGTTACATCCTGTGTCCTCACATAACTGCTGTATGTAAGTTCGGGCTGGTCGTCCTGCTTTTGCTTGGCCATATGTGGGGGTCCATAGTAGTACGTCACTTACGAGCTCGTCTTTGCTTCTCCAGCAGTGTCCGGCGTGTCTGGCTCGTCTGACCAGTATAGTTTTCGTGATGGGAGGCAGGTGGCCGTACAGTTGGCGTCTCGTGGGGTGTTGTCGCCAGGACTTGTTCAATATTGCTCTCAACATTCTTGTGTAGTTGCCGTCAAGTTTCTTCTCCAGCCGTTTGGTTAGCGTCCATGTAGTGCATCCATATAGCAGTATCGATACAACTGCTGCCTGGAAGAAACTGCGCTTCATTTCATCGGTCAGGTCTGATTTCCATATTATTGAGAGCCTATCTATAGCCGTCCATGCTTTCGTCAGCCGTGTGTCGATGTCGTTTTCTGTTGATGAGACGCTACTTCCAGGGTAGGTGAATTTGTCCACTAGCCTCAGAGAGGCTCCGTCTAGAGTGGTATTGTTGCCCATTTGGTTGTAACACATATATTCAGTTTTGTGCGCATTGACATGGAGGCCAATGCCTGCTGCAGCTCGTTCCAAACTATGCAGTAGTGTCTCTGCTTGATTAGGCGTATTCGCCAGTAACGCTAAGTCATCAGCGTAGTCGGCGTCTGTGATTGTTTTTGCGGGGTACCTTTTGCTTCTTTTCTTAGCTCGAAGCCATTTTCTCTGATTTTGTCGATCGAAGTTCTAAGCACGTAGTCTAGACAGATGATAAAGAGGTATGGGGCTAGCGTGTCTCCTTGTAGTACTCCTGCAACAATGTCGAAGTATTCCGTGTCTCCATCTGGTGAACGTACCTTTACTTTTGTGTTTTTGAAGAGGATCATTATTGCTGCTACGGTTTCTTTTGGTAGGCCGTATGCTAGTAGGATTAGTTCCATTTTCCCTCTGTGGATGGAATCGAAGGCCTTGGTAAAGTCGACAAATAGTAATGTCGCCTGAAGGTTTTTTGCCCGAACGCCTTCAAGGATTCTACGGATGGTCAATATTTGTGAGGTTGTAATTTACTAAGCATTT
>CAUZXS010000336.1:0-112500 GCA_963585895.1 Sepioteuthis lessoniana | reverse complement strand
TAAAATACGAAGTTATTATAGCTGCACTAATTACTTTTGTTAATTAGTAAATGATTTTATTAAGTCACACCTGTAAAGAAAATGGGGATATTAAAGAAAAATCAAATAAACAGAAGGAACAAATTTATAGAGACATTTCGATTCTACTTGACGCCTGATGGGGAAAATAAGACAGACATTTAATTCTATATTCGATATGGATTTATGATTGAAAAAGATTATCTAATGACTTACTTTCTCGTAATTTCTTATTAATTAATTGATTTTTTTGTTACTGATTATCATTTTTCAAGTTAGAGAAGCAAACCGGTGGTTTTAAGGTCTAAAATCTAAATTCAAAATCTTATGTTTACATGGTAGATATAAAAGTGTATTTAATAATCAAACAGAAAAGGAAAATAATATTCATATTCCACCAATCTTAAAGTTGGATATAGGAAATTTCTTAGAATAAGTAACTGAAATTGATGAAAAATATTTTAGACTTTCAACATTCGAAATATTTCACATAAATAAATTCTGAAAAAAAGCATGAATCTGAAATCTACAACAATCATAATTATAGATCTTTCCATGTGCATTCAATGCTTAAAACTAACGGAATATATGTATAAAGGTTTAATGAATAATCGAATATCGTTATATTCACAGTGCAAATATTTTACAGCCATAAAAAGTGAAAAAGGTTTTTTAAAATCTGGAATGGGATTGAAGTAGCGATACTAATTTGCCGACGGAGATATCTAAAGTATCAAACAGAGTCTAAGATAGAGTATTATATTTCATAATCTTATTTAAATGCATTTAGTCAATGTTTATGTTTGTAAAACAATGGAATAACTAATCATATAATACTTTCTAATTTTCCGTTGCATATATATATATATATATATACATATTGTCATCCACAGACAGACTGTTTCGTTGTATCATAACTCATCAGTGTGACTAGATAAATAGGACGTTTGAAGCTGGGATCAAAACCCGCCCAACTTTACGTTAGACTTATTATCATACCGCTCAGCCCACAAGCGAACAACGCCAGCTCGGGAATTATAAGGCATTATGTAGTAGCTTTCCTTTGTTTACATTTTTGCCTTATATATATATATATATATATATATATATATATATATATATATATATATATATATATATATATATATATATATATTCTAAATCAATAATTTTGATGAATCACAAACGATCAAGAGTTAAAGAAATAAAAATTCTACAATAGTTTTAAAACTTTCTGTATAAAATTCTATTTTTAATGTTAATGATACACAGTCTTTCTATTATAACAATATAAGACAAACATGTTATTTAGAATTTAATCGTTGTGTTGATAACATATATACCGTAAAGTATAATCTTTAGATATATACCTCTCATTACAAAAAAATGGAATTCCAATCGGTATATTATGTTTCTTCCACTGAATTATTTTGGTTCTCTTCTGCAAGTCTCTAAAAGGCTTAATTTTTGTGGCCTGCTGAAGAGTTCTTTCATTATGAGCGCAGATAAAAACACCTGAATCTAATATAGCCATAATGTACTACCCATTAAAAACATGATAAATCAAAACATGGAACCAAGACAACACGTCTGGTTGTCATGATCGACAGGTGCTCTCTTGATAGCCGACATGGGGTCCGATAAGCATCCTGTGAATGTTAGCTGTTCTGTTTTCAGGTACACAAACAACGACCTAAGCAACCTCTCAAGAGACTTCAATGCAGAAAATGGACGAGAGACGACAACAAACTAGCACTTCACTGTTATTTAAGGAGCAACCCTACGCTAAGTGGTTATAGAAAAAGAACGATAGAAATTTAAGAAGAATGTGCTAGATTTTAGACAAGCCAAAGACTCACTAACCAAACTAGGATGATAATAAAGAAAGTTTGGCTTCCTGACCGTGAAATATTAAAAATACACCAACGAATACATAGTGAAACATGATAACAAAATCCAAATACAAGAATCGAGACAGTAAATACCGAAAAACAAGTACACTCTATTCAAATTGAACAACAAAATAATAATCAACAAAACACCACACACCCAAACACAGAACAAGCACTAACACAGGAAGAAAAATAAATATAGAGACTATAAAGAGAATGATGTCTGAAAAGAAAACAACTTCTCAGGAATCAAGACTGGAAAACAGTTAAGGTAGAAACTGAAAAATAAACGAATGATTTACACATATCTCAACGAACATCACGGAATCAAACGAACTAATCTATGCAGGAGCGAAATTGATATGTGGAAAGATTGGGGTTCCCATAAAACACAAGAACATTATGAACAAATATTCAGAATTCTACCAGCAAGTTGAGGGGAAATGGTTAGAAGACATACCCACGACCGAATGCGCAGGAAGCAAAATAATTTTTTAGCAAAATAGAGGAACGTACAGATCAAAACAAAAAAGTTGAATGGATAAAAAATATGGAAAAAGAGTTGCAAGGACAGGAAAAAACGACCGAAGGCAAATATACTCCTTAGTTCACTCTGAGCAACACTCAAAATAATACCAAATTGGAAAACTCTTCCATGATCGGATAAATGGACTCTGGTTTAAAAAATTCACCTCCATCCATGACAGACTTGCTAGCTAAAATGAACAGATACTTAAAAGAAGCAGACGTACCCGAATGGATGAGTAAGGGAAAGACCACCTTGATCCAGAAAACCGCCAAAAAGGAACCGCCCCCAACAATTATTGACCTATAACGTGCCTACCTATGATGTGGAAAACACTAACGGCACAAATTAAGGAGATTTATTACTTGTTAATAAGTCGCGAACTGTTCTCTGAGAAACAGAAGGACTGCCGCAAGAGGAGCAGAAAAACATGACAACTATTGTCTATTGATCAACGCCTCCTCAAGGAGAGCAAAATAAGACACAAAAACCTGGCTATAGTGTGTATTGATTACAAAAATGTATATGATATGGTTCCGCAAAGATGGATAATAGATTGTCTTAAACTGTACAAGATATCCGAAGAAGTCATCAAGTTTATCGAGAAAACTATGAAAAAGAGGAAAGTGGAACTGACAGCAGGAGGATAAAGTTTAGCTGAGGTGAAAATACAAAGAGTTATCTTCCAGGAAGATGTGCTATCACTATTACTATTTGTGATTGCGATGATGCCACTCAGTCACATACTTAGGAAAAGCACAGGTGGATACAAACTTATTAAATCGCAGGAAAAGATCTGTCACCAAATGTACTAGGGCGACATCAAACTGTTTGGCGAAAATGCAAAAGAACTGGAAACTCTAATACAGGCAATGAGAATATACTGTCAGAACATAGGGATGGAATTCGGCATAAAAAAAATGCACCATGTTAATAATGAGAAGCGAGAAAAGGCACATGACCGAAGGAATAGAACTACAAAACCAAGAAAAGTACCGAATGCTCAGAGAAAAGGAAACTTACAAATACTTAATAATATTTGAAGTCGAGATGAAGGAAAAATTAAAACAAAGTATCTCAGGAGAACGAGGAAATAACTCGAAACCCAACTATATTGCAAAAATCTCATCAGAGATAAACGCTTGGTCTGTCCTCCTTTGGAGATACTCAGCACCATTCTTGAAATGGATGTGGGAGGGACTTAAACAAATAGACCAAAGAACAAGAAAACCCTTGATGATGCAAAAGGCCTTACATCCCTGAGATGACGTAGACAGACGATATGTGTCAAGGAAAGGAAGAATATGACTTGCCAGCTATGAAGATAGCGTCGACATATCGATACGACGACTGGAAGACTTCATAAAAATAAAGAGGAAGACTGATTACATCGACCGAAACAGTACAGACATTACAAGCATCAACGGAACAAAAATAACAAGAAAAAATGGGAATAAAAATTAATATATGGCTATTTAGGGCGACAAACAAGTGATATCTCACTCGAGACGACTTAGACATGGGTAAAAACGGGAAACTTTTAAAGAGAAACTGAATCTATTCTAATAGCAGCACAAAACAGCCCCATAAGGGCCAACTAGGTCAAGGCAAAATAGATAAGAGGCTGCAAAATAGAATTTGTTGATTATATTGTGATAGAGACGAAACGACTACACACATAATAAGCGAATGCAGTAAATTAGCCCCAAAAGAGTATGAGTCTAGACATGAGAAGGTGGAGAAAGTAATCCACTTGAAATCGCGCAAGTTTGAATTTGACCATACAAACAAATAGTATATGCACAACCCGGAATTTGTGCTAGAGAATGAGACGCACAATCTTCTCTGGGATTTTGAGATACAAACGAACGATCTAATCTCGGTCACACGACAAGACCTAGTCCCGGCTGACCTCAGGGTAAAATTTAGAGACAGAAAAAGATAGATACGTACCTATACCTTGCTAGATAGCAGGGAAAACGATGGAACATAAAAGTGTCGGTTAAACCGATTGTAATTGGTGCGTTCGGTACAGTCACCAAAAGATTAGTAAAGAGATTGGAGGACTTAGAATTATTAAGACAAGTAGAGACCGTTCAAACTACAGCATTATTAAGATCGCCAGAATACTGAGAAGAGTCCCGAACTCTTAAGGAGACTTGCTAGCTCTCAAATTCCTGTGAGAAACCATCAGCTAACGCTGGTGGGAAAAATCCTCAAAAGAGTAAAATAATAACCCCAGTAGCACACATGATTGAGTCGCAACAGTAATTCACTTGAACAGTGAAATAATCTTGTGTTCAGCCATACAAACAAATGTCATCGACAAAACTAGATATTTTCCTTAAAAAGAAGAAAAGCCGAATATTTTCAATCAAGGAAGATTTCATTATCATGAACAAAGAAAATTCGCTTTACCAAAAATTCCATGGAGCTTTTGAATCATCAAAATAATCAAACCTGGAACCTTCATGAAACCTTTTTATCCTAAGAACCATAAAATATCAGCTGCGAGATAATACTCTAACTTGAGTATTCGCCATTTTTTATATTAACTGAATTTCCTACGATAGAAAAAGAAAGAGTTTAAACAGATGGACCTGAGAAAAAGGAAATTGATGACAATCCACAAGGTTTTACACCAGAGAAATGACATAGACAGACTCTTCGTGTAAAGAAAAAACAGATGAAGAGCATTAAGGATTACATGGATGCAACTATACAGGGACTCAAAAAGTATACAAAAAAGAAGAAAGTCTGTTTACAACACCCATGAAACAGAAATATTAACAGAATTAACTTTACGAAAACAGGAAAACAACAATGTATGCATACTTCAAGCAACAATCTATGAAAATTGCATAGGAAATAATCTGAACTAAGAAAAGGAAACCTAAAGAGAGAAACTGATTCTCTTTTAATGATAGCACAAAATAATGCAATAAGAACTATTATGTCAAAGCAAAAATTAATAAAACACAAGAGAATAGCTTGTGTATGTTATGTGTAGACAGGGGTTAAACAATTAATTGCATAATAAACAAATGCAGCAAATTGTCACGAACGAATACAATAGTTGACATGCTTGGTAAGAAAAGTGGTCGACTTGGAATTTTGTAAAGGATTAAAACTTGGCCATACTAACAAATGGTATATACAAAAACCAGAATCTCTTCTAGAAAATGCAATACACAAAATTTACTGGAACTTTGAAGCTAATGGATCACTAAATCCTGGCTAAACGACCTAATTTTAATTAACAAGAAGAAAAGAACTTTTCATCTCGTTAACTTTGATGTTTCAACGAACCACAGAGAAAAAAAAAGGCGTAAAAATTGACAAATACCTGGAAGGAACTGAAAAAGCAGTAGAAAACGAAGATGATGCTGAGAACAATTATAATTGTAGCCCTTTGAAAGATCCCTAAAAGCCTGGGAAAGAGACTGAGGAAAAAATCGAGATCATCTAAACCACAGTACTGTTAAAATCAGCTAGAATACTTAGAAGAGTCCTACAAAACTGTGGAGTCATAATTCAGTAAAAAAAAACAAAAAAAAAAACAAAAAAAAAACTATGTAAAATAATCTTAAAAGAACCTGAGTAGAACTTAAATAAATGGACCGGAGAACAAGAAAACTAATGACCATGCATAACGCCTTACATTCTAGAGATGACGTTGATAGACTATATGTGTCGAGAAAAGAAGGAGGGGGAGGACTTACCAACATCTAAGACAGCGTTGACGTATCGATATAGCGACTCGAAGACTACATAAAAAAGCACGGCGGAAGACTGATTACAGTCAGCAGAAACAATACTGACAAGACGAACATTAACAGAACAGAAATAACCAGAAAACAAGAATGGGAAGAAAAACAACTCTGTAGACGTTTTAAGCGACTAACAAGCGACATCTCATACGAGAAAACGTGAACGAGGCTAAGAAAGAGAAACTGAATCTCTTCTAATTGCAGCACAAAACAACGCCATAAGAACCAATCATAGCAAAGCAAGAATAGATAAGACGCAACAAAACAGCAGATGTAGGTTTTGTGGTGATAGAGAGGAAACTCTCAATCACATAATAAGCGAATACAACAAATTAGCACTGAAAGAGTATAAAACTAGACTCAACAAGGTGATCCACTGAAAATTGTACAAGAAATATAAATTTAACCATAAGAACAAATGGTATATCCACAACTCAGAATGGGTCCTGAAGAACGAGATACACAAATTCCTCAGGGATTTTGACATACAAATGGATCGCTAAATCTCGTCCAGATGACCAGACCTTGTAATAATCAACAACAAAAAAAGAGAATTTGCCGAATTGTGAACTTTGCTATCCCAGCTAACCACCGAGTAAAATTGAAAGAAACCAAAAACAAAGATAAGAACCTGGACCTTACTAGGGAATAGAGAAAACTGTGGAACATGAAAGTGACGGTGATACCAATTATAATGGGTGCTCTTAGTACAGTCACCGAAGGATTAGTACAACGACTGGAGGACTTGGAAATAAGAGGACGAATGGAGACCATCCGAACTACACCATTATTGAGATCGGCCAGAATACTGATAAGAGTCCTGGAGACTTGAGGAAACTTGCTGTCTCTCAAACTCCATTGAGAAATCATCGGCTACATCTGGTCTGAAAAACTCGAAAAGGAGTTAATAATAATAATAATAATTATTATTATTATTATTATTAGAAGAAGAAGAAGAAGAAGAAGAAGAAGAAGAAGAAGAAGAAGAAGAAGAAGAAGAAGAAGATTCATTGTTTATCAAATTGTCAATGACGGTGAGGGTGATGGTAGAAAAGGTAATAGTAAGGGGTTTCTTAACAGAGAAAGCCTGGATTTATGGATAGATAAAATTACTGCGCTGCCTCCCTGTTCCAACGCGAACAGACTCGCACTAGATTACCGTTGATGTGATTTATTCATCTTCCGAGAAAGAAAACGCCGTTCAGTCATTCCTCAATTCCTTAATGTGGTTCTTATGATATTTCTTGATTCCCACGAGGTACTTCCTGTTTCTTCTTCAAATCAATGCAAGAAATGCAACTGCGGTGATGGCGACGGCAGCAGCGGTAGCAACAACCAGCGAAGGTTGTGTGCCAGTGTCATTTCTGTCAGAATACGTATTATATTTACAAAGCTAGATGGTGGGGTTAGAATAAAGATATTAAGATTATGCTTCGCCAAGCTTACAAACGTAGAGGACTTATTTGCATTGAAAATCAGCATACAAATTCCTGCTTTGTTCCTGAACTCGAATTTTGACCTCTGGCTGCAGTTGCGAACATGCAAATATCATACCAACCAAACAACACCAACGCCTTGTGATTTCGCAATCTCTTTTATAAACACCAAATTCATATCGTCTTGGAAGTCGACATTTATTAAATGAAATGCAGATAGGCAGTGTGGAATTCCACGTTTTTTTTTACACTTTCAGAATTATTTACAAAATAAAAAAAAGTTTTTCTTTGTCCTTTTGAATTAAGTCTTTTTTCTTTGTATTTTTAAAAGAAAATCATAATCTGTGATATTCTTCATTGCCATTGTTAATCATTATCAATTTTTAACTTATTTCTTTTTCATCTTTTTTCTGTTGCTCTTTGTCGCAATTCTCAAATAGTCATTTTATGATCAATAAACAACGCAGATCGGAAATGAAAACAATAAGCTTTCGTAAGATTCGATCTTGCATCCCTTACCGTTAGAATTATGATGCGAGAGTTGCAATGAAGAAAGGACTGAAATAAAAATAAGTAAATAGTAGTCAAGACACTATTTATACAAAAAATAATATGGCCTTTTCTGTTTGCTCATTTCATTCTTCGCCTGTCTGTTTAGAGTTTAGTAAATGTGCATCCTACCTTGAATCACTCTTCACTTTCTGTCTATAACAATAAAAATATAAACATAATGCAGTGACCAAAATTGGTTAAAATTAAGATAATCATGAATATATTCGTCAATTTTTTCTCATTTTTTAAGTAGTTTTAACCGTTATATTTTTCGAAATAATCATTTTTGTATGTTTAGTGTACATCAAATGGTTTTTTGATGTTTCTTTTTAATTATTCCAAGGGTACCGATACTACACTCAGATTATTGGCAGAAGTGCTTAAGAAAGACACTTTCTTCTAAGATAGTGTACAAATATTACACTCTAATCTTGTAATTCTTATTACTTAGAGTATTCGGACAATTGTCTCCATCTTTATTGTTATATTCACAACGTTTCAGCCAATGCAGCCATCGGCTTTCTTCAGATATATCTTGTCTAACACGAAAATCTACACGGAACTTCGAACCGAACCTATATTTTATCTACGGGATTAAATAGTTCTAATTCCATTAACCGTAACCAAGGAGAAATGTTTAGCTTGTTATGTTAATCTGTTGACAGGATTGCAGTACGAGCAAAGGTAAAAAAAATCTTGCGTGATAGTTATTAGTAATTTTGAGTGTGAGTTAAAACAGTAGGTTTATAAGTTCCAAAAATTTACTCTGAATTTTCCAAAAGAACATCCAGCATAACGAATATAGGTGTTTGGTCAATGAACTTCCAAGTGAAATCCTGGAGATGACAGGTTCAATCCTGACTACAGGTAAAAATGATAAGGAATATCATGGAAATTGTCAGGATACCATTCTAAACCTTTTATGGTGCTTCAGGACTGACGGATGTCGACTGATTAGTCGGACCCATGTTGTTGGAGATCGTCAAATTGCATCTTCTTTTTATCTTTCATGGCATCTTTTGAGGACAGGAAGTTAATTGACAGTGTCGATTTCTTTTCCAAGCTTTGCTTAATCTGGCACACGGGGTTCACATTACTTACAGAACCGTCTCTTTTCCTCGAATGACTGATAAAATGGTTAACTAATAGTATCTCTGAGTAATAGCAATAAAGTGCTTTGTCGACCCTATCCAGGAAACTTTTGTAAAATATTATCTCGCTTTGTCAACTTAAAAAGCAAAATGGGAACAAATATCATAATTTTAAAAGAAAAATAATTTTTCTTTTAGATATTTTTGAATATTGAAACTATTCATAGCAACGTGAATTTGACTTCAACACACTGAAGCAATGGAAAAAGTGCTGGAAAAGATAGAAAAACCCTATGAAATTTCGTGGTAAGCTGTTTTGAGGATAACTTAAACTTTATCACTAATTTCAAAAGTTTTGTTTCAAAAACTAGAAAGTTATTCTTGTGGAATAATTGCAGCCAACAAGCCTTTTATTGCTGCTTAGATGAAATGTAGAATCCATTTTTTCTCATACATTTTAAGTTGCCAAATACTTAATTAATTTGTCGCTTGTGTTGTCATTATAATTTTCGATTAACTTTAAAAGGATTTAGGTTTGTTCATTTTCTGAATTCTATGACTAATTATTTCTTGCAGCGAATTTTGATTGTACTGAGAAGATGAAATTTAGTTTCTATTTAAGAAATAAACATTTATACCGGAGAGAAACATTTTTTACAAATTCAATGTCCACTGAATTTGGATTCTTCTTTATAAAAAAAAAAAGTCTTTATTTTGAAATCTATATCAATTTATATATTCAGCAAAAATAATGCATAAATAGATCAGGATAATATTTTCTTAGGATTAGGCAAACTAATACATTTGTCTCCGGCGTATCAGTTTATTAATCTGCCTTTTCGTCGAGAAATTCATAAATCCCAAATCTGTTGGACTAAATCATGAAATCTGTCCTGGAAAATTTTAATCGGAAAAATATAGTTCATCCAAACGGTACGCATTCATATACATATATTTAGATTTTACATGTACATAAATATCCGTGGCTTAGATCTCTCTCATGGTCATAGTTTCTCTCAAAGTTTGAAAAAACTAATCAATAAAAATAGGTCACTTGTGTTTAAAACACCATGATTAAATTGATAACTTAATTTATATTGGCTTGTAAGAAAAACAATGTGTTTGTCTTACAAGCAAATATAACTTGATCAATTATCTTTGATCATCGCGTTGGTCATTGATTCGTAGAAACTCTTGTTTCAGATTTCGCTAGTTTGTAATTCAAATAATATTAGTCTGCTTTTTAATTGTCTTTAAAGTTGAACCTATTTAACGTTTATTATGCAAGTTCAAGTCTACCAAAATCAAAGTTTGGAAATATCAACATTGTGAGGATTGAACAGAAGATTTATAACAATATTCCTTGTCTAGAATTTTGAAAAATCTTATTTTCAAAATTTGCCACACTGATTATCTTTTGTTGCATCTGTTTTCGGGAGCAATGACTGAACACTTCGTCTCTTTGACCATTACTCGTGTTGTGGGTTCAATTCTCACTGGTTCCTTTGTTGAAAACAAGTTAACAAAGATAGCTGCTCTATTTACCCAACCCCTCCTCCACAAACAAGATGCAATACAAGGTGAATTTTTAAACGAAGTTTAACTGGTTTGAAATTGAGTTTTCTTTCTTGTGAACCGGTCGCTATAACAAGTTTAAAGTGTGCCTTACTATTTACCGATAACTAGTGGGGATTTTTGTAGCAGGGAAAAGCACTGTTTAAACCCAAAGTTTTGTAGGAAAATAAACCGTACTTAGAACGTAATGAAAAGACGGGCGCCGTTTTGAAGAAAGGACACAAAAGGTTTACTGTGATTATACACAATATAGAGCTGGTATATACAACAGGCAAAACAAGCAAAAGGGTTCAAAGAGTGTGGTTGAATTAGGGTGCAGATAAATATGCCTGCAGAAAATTGTCACCGTCTGAGACTCGTATGATATGGTCTTAGCAAGAACTGCTATCCCAGGTAGTGGCAAAAAGATAGCGATCCCTCTTGACCCTTTGTTTTATAGCCGACCTCATGTGACCTCCAGAAGGGCTGTGATTGGCTAACTTGGCCCTTCGCACATATATCCTCTGTGGAATTCCAATAAAGTGGAAGGAGAATAGTTGAATACATACCTTTCCAAAGGGTATTATTACTATGTGAAATCCCAACAGCCTCGTTCGGGGCGTGAATTTGGATAGCCGGGTTCACTTCTACGACGATAACAGTTATACCACGTGCCCAGTCTCGATTCTCAATATCTCAAATTTCATGAAATTTATCAACCAAACGTAAAATACTGTCTATTCGTTGGAAGGTGTCGAGTTGGAAATATTCAGATTAAATTTCTCTCTAATACTTTTGAATTTAGATGTGAAATCCTTTGTAAAACAATATAACTAACACAAAAGAATGGAATCGATGCTCAAATAAAGCAAGAGCATGATGCATTAATTTTCACTTATAGATATTCTTGTCTCTAATTAAAATGATTTCCCTTGATCAATGTTATAGCATAAAATTTGAATATGCAAATATTCTACCTTCTTATCGTTGTGATAACATCCTTAACGAAACACTCTGCAGTTAGTTTACATATATGAATATCAATTCTACGATTTTCAAGTATTATGTGTGAGTGTTTAACAATAACAAAAATTCCAGTATTTATTGCTCAAAGATTATCGTAAAATTCTTTTGAACATTCTTTATTGAAAACGTGTACGTTTTTGACTCTCATTCATTTTTTCTCATTCGAACAAACAAAATCGATATCAGGTAATTAATTTTGATAATTCACAGATGTATTATAGGATCCTTTCTTCGCGCTCGTAAAATTCATTTCGCATTTTCGAAATGAAAATAACAGCGACTAATTATTCCCAATGGAACTGCTCGGTTATCAGAAAAATACGTGAGAGAATTTCGTAGAGGAATGATCTTGGGAGATATTAATTGCATGGATTGAACTCCATGACAAACATTTTTCTCTAACCTACTTTCAGCATTTCAGCACAAGGCTATATGAATTTTAAAAAATGTCAATGATATTTGAAACTCTCTTGCTAGTCACCACGCTTCAATGAGTTTCTCTTTGAAGATATTTAAATGAATCAAAAGTATTTTCATTTTTAACTGGTGTTTACTCCAAAATTTATTTCCAAAAGAGAGTACATAATCAATCATTATCAAAACTCTAAAACTGCTGTACCTCTGATGATGTATATATGATTTTCACAATACTTAGTCTTGAACTCACCCGCCTCAACACTATGGCATCAAATGAAGTCCAAACGCACTATATTAGCGAATTCGCATATGAAACAAAATTGCTTACTCTTTTTATTAATTATAGCTTAGAGCGACGCAAAACTAAATTGGAATAGAAAGACTCTCAACACCGACCCCTGTCTCAGCTGGTAAAGATAGAGTTCGAGACCAGTATGTCATTTTATCATAAGTCTACGCAGGTCTGTTGAATCATATACTTTCAAAATATCTGATTGCTGATAATTCATATCCAATTTAGATGCTGCCTAATATAATACGGAAGTAAACTTTTTCTGAGAAATATGAAAACAACATCGCTCTGTACATGACTAATGCATTTCCTATGTAAAATTATGGTGAGCTATAAAAATATAAAATCCAATTAGAATTCAAGTATCTTTTCAAATGGCAAAAAGTTGAAGCAGTAAGTATCTAAATAATGTGTCAGTCAACTAAGAATTGAAGATTCTATTTTTATTCATTTATTTATTTGTTGTTTTAGTTTTTTTTTTTTTTTTTGCTTTGTTTTGTTTGTTTGTTTGTTTGTTTTTTGCAACTATTTCACTTTTTTTTTAATTTTCCCTTCATAACAAAACAAGAAAAATTTATTTTCTCTCCGATTCTTTATTTCTTTAATTTAATCATACATTTATCGGCTTACTGACATGATTTGGTGGTAGAACAAAGAAACTGTGTGAAGTATAACAATTTAAAGTATTCAATGGTGCTAAAAACTTATGGAGAGCATGCACTTTTTATTTAGGAAAAGGTAATTATGATTATATAAAATGTTTAACTGACTTACTTACTTTGAAAGAAATTTAAAAGTAAACTTAAAAGGTCAGTGGGAGACTAGTATTAATCGAACTTTTATATTGTCAAAACCAAAAGTAAGCAGGTTTTGAGTTTTGTTGGTGCAATGGTCATTTTAAATCATGACATCCCGAATTAACTCTTGCCCACCTGTTGGGGTTAACAGGTCAAATCTTTGAACAGATTAATCAGATCTTTGATTTTTTCTTTGTGAAAAAAGATACTCCCCAACAAGTCGTGGGCTTGGACCTTTTATATATATTATAGTTACACCATTGTTTCAATTGATAATTGTTAACGGAGAGTTTCTTGTGTTTGAGTTGCCAACACACGGACAACTTGTTCCAACGAACCACGCCAACAGTCAGAAAAAGTTCCGGAGATATTGTGTCATCCTCTATCTGTGGATCTATCAAACACAACGTGGGCACAGATGAAGTTGTAAATCAACTACCTGGTAACCCATGAAATTACGGTTACAATCAAGTACCGTGACTAGCATAGGCCCTCAGATGTTATGCGTTAGTTGAGCGATCTATGAATATATTCAGTCGAGTATATGACATCTACCAAATAACAAAAAAAGAAATACTGCAAAAGTCGAACATCAGTGCCAATTGAAAATCTTTAATCAGGATTTGCTCAACACTGAATCAAAATCTATACGTGAGATAAATGCAGTAACAATCTTGTTCAGGAGTTTATCCTGGTATCTGAATTTGTTTCAACAAAAAGTGATTTTTTACGCGAAATGTTTATGTATAGTCAAATGAAAACAATTGCTGTAGACTTTTTCATAGTCTATCTTACACATGTCGTGAATTAATGATTCAATAATGTCAATTTTTAACCTGATGATTCCTCAGAGTGGGTAGTTATTGATCTTTTGTCTGTGGAATATTCTTTGTTTTCAAGAAAACTGATTTTTATTTATCCTTTTCATTTCTGGGACAACAATCAGGGTGTTGTATATGTGTTTCTTTCTTTCGTTTTATTTGTAATATAAAGGCTAAAATATCAATCTGTCTCATGAAAAGCTTAAATCATCACTGTAAAAATCTTTCCTAAAATTAAAGTAGTTGTTTTCACCGTAAGTTACCACATTTTAGATAACCGTCTCTTTCTTAGTGCGAATACTGGCAATGAGTGATAATGAGCTGTAAATAAGAGAAAAACAGAAGTCTGTAAACTTTCATTTTTATCATTTCTAAGCGATATCTTTGTGACAATGTATTCACATAATTTGCAAATAATTTCGATCGATATTGTTCAGATGCAAAATTGTAAAATCAAAAAGTTTAAATCATCAGTGTTTCTACGGAAACAATGAAGGTATTTTTAAATTCTTTCAATTCTTTGGATATTACATTGGAATTTTAAAAAGAAATGTACTATTTTACTCAAAAAAATTTATTTATCCATTTTTGAGGATTTAATGTGTAAATTTTCTTTTTGTATCATCAAAAGCAATTGATTCTCATTTTAGTTCCGATTGCAAACATTCAGATTATACATAACTTGATGATGTCTTTCATTTTATCAATAGACGTTCTAAGCACGTAGTCCAGACAGATGATAAAGAGGTATGGGACTAATGTATCTCCTTGCAGCACACCTGCTACAATGTCGAAGTAGTCTGTGTCCCCATCCGGAGAGGGGACTTTTACTTTCGTGTTTCTATGTAGCATCATTATGGCTGCGACGGATCCTTTGGGTAAGCTGTAGGGAAGTAGAACGTGGTGAATTTAATATGTTTCCAGACTTTTTTGTACAGGCATTTAAAATTGACGTAGACTCTCGAAAATCCACTATGTTATTGCTATACATCTTATGAGATGACTGACAATTTTTTATGATTTCAGGTTCAAATGAACAGTTACAGCAGGAACTGGAATACACCATACCAAAGCCTGATTGTCACAGCTGGTAAATTTCAAAGAAGAGCGATATGCAATAAAATTATGTTTTGAACTTGCAAAAATGCCACAGAAACGTATGGAATACTTCAGACTGCTTTTCGACCATCTTGCATGAATCGAGCATCAATTTTTGAGTGGCATAAGAGATTCAAGGAAAGCAGGGAGTCTGTGAGGGATGATGAGAGGTGTGTGAGGAGTAAGGAAGTCAATACACCAGAGTTGATTGGCCAAATGGTTAGGCTTAGGGTTACTATGTTGAGGTTTTAAGGGAGCACTCTTCAAATCGGGTCAGTGGCATTTCCACGAGGACAATGCACCAGTCCATAACTCCATCCTTCTCACAGACTATTTGACCAAGATGGGCATCAAGACAGTTCCTCAGCCTCCTTATAGTCTAGATCTTCCTCTCTGTGACTTTTGGTTATTCCCTAAGCTCAGAGGCTGCCGTTATGAGAGAATTGAGGAGATGAAAGAGGCTGTGACGAAGGTCATTGACACGCTCACACAAGAGGGCTTCCATGGGGCCTTCCAGATGTTGTTGTAACGGTACAACTAGTGGATTGCAGCCGGAGGAGGTTACTTCGAAGGGGACTTGCGTTTCACGTGTGTACTATCAATAAAAGTGCACATACGAAAAGAGTCTGGAAACTTATTTAATGATCCTCGTATTTGCTCCATTGTATGGAGTCAAAGGCCTTGGAAAAGTTGACAAAAATATTGTTGCCTCTTGGTTTTTTGCACGTACACCTTCAAGATTTCGATGGATTGTCAAAATTTGGGATGCCATGGATCGATTTCTCCGAAAGCCATTTTGGTTCTTCCTAACAGTAGTTCTCTGAAACTAGTAGACAAGTTTACCTACCTTGGAAGCAGTGTATCATCAAGCGAGACAGATATCAACACCCGACTATCAAATGCATAGACAGTTATCGATAGGCTATCGGTCATATGGAAGTTAGACCTGACCGATAAAATGAAACGCAGTTTCTTCCAAGCAGCGATTGTGTCGATATTGCTATATGGATGAACTACATGAACGCTAACTAAATGTATAGAGAAAAAGCTTGACGACAATTACACAAGAATGCTAGGAGCAATATTAAACCATTCCTGGAGGCAGCACCCCCACAAAGCAGCTGTACGGTCACTTACCACCCATCACGAAAACTATCCAAGTTAGACTAACCACACATGTGGAACACTGCGGGAGAAGTAGGGACGAACTCAGAAGTTACATACTCCTGTGGGCCCCTTCACATGGACGAGTAAAGGCAGGACGACCTGCTAGAACCTATATACAACAGCTCTGTGCTGATACAGGATGTAGCCTTGAAGACCTACCGGGAGCGATGGACGATTGAAAAGGATAGCGGGAGAGGGTCAGGGAGATCCATGCTGGCGGCACGACATGATGATAGTGAAATACCTTGAAAAAAAACCTTCTAAAATATTTGATTCTTCCTTCTTTACAAAAATTATCCCATAACTTTGTTGAAATTTAAATCCTCTAATCAGTTAAATTTGACTTATTTCTTTGATTTTTTTTATTTCAACGAAATAAAAACGGGCAAATTATTTCGTTTTTACCGTGTTTTCGTTTTTGATAAATTTGGTTTACTAACCTGTTTTTATGATTGAGACTCGGTTTTAGTTTGTTGTTTATTTCTACTTTAAATTTGAAACATCCCAAACAAATAGTGACGAACAGAAAAATATTGCTTTCTCTTTGCTCTAACGATATTTCTGTTCTATTATAAGTTACAAGTTGTTTATTATATGGTTCGACCTTTCCAACGAACATTCACCACATTATCGACCAACCTCCAGGGCAAAATAATCCACTTCGTAAACAACATTCTAGAAACAAAACAGTGTCAGTATATGGCAAAACGTTACTCGTTTCTTTCGTTGTTTCTAGATTTATCATTGTTTCACTCCTTTCGAGTTTTTTTTTACACCAGCGTTAACTCTGAGTTTTTCACTGGAATCCGAGTGACAACAAATCTCTCTCCAGGACTCTTGTAAGTATTCTAACCGATCTTAACAATACTGTGGTCTTGTTGGTTTCGATTCTTCCTCTGATTTCCTATTTTTCCGGTCTTTTTACCAAGCCTTTGAGTACCGTTCCAAGCACAGCAACTACGATGTTCTATAGTTATTTTTAGTTCTCTAGCAAGGACCAAATATCTATCTTTTCGCTTTCTTTTATTTTCACTTTGTAGTCCGGCAGAACGGCAGCATCTACTTGAGTAAAAGTTCTTTTTATACATTAATTATTACTAGGTTTGATATTCCGGCTAGGATTAGGAGATACATTTATATCTCAAAGTCTAAGAGGGTTTTATGCATCGTATTCTTTAGGACGGGTTTTGGTTTGTGCATACACCATTTAGTGGTATGCTTAGATTTTGATCTCTCGCAGAATTCCCAGTGGATCACTTTTCCCACTCATCCATGCCTTGTCTTGTATTCCTTTTGTGATAGTTTACTGCATTCGCTTATTATTTGATTAACAGTTTTATATCTGTCTCCACATAACTTACACTTAATATCCTACGCCTATCACCAATTTTCGCTTTAACATATATTCAATTTTCGTTTGAACATAATTGGTTCTTATACTATTATTTGGTACTGCTATTAAAAGAGATTGTATCGTTCTTTTGGTTTCCCTTTCTTAGCCATGTCCAGGTCTTCTCGTGTACAATTCCCCAGTTTGTCACTTGAAATATCCATGCAGTTTTTTCTTCCTATTTCTGTTTTCTAGTTTTTGTTGTTTTTCTGTTTGACCTTATGTTGCCATTATTTATACTGGCTGCAGTAATTTTAAAAGTATTTCCCTTGTATTGATGCATCTACATCATTTTCAATGATGACGATTCCTCTTTCTTTTTCTTTTCTTGACATATTATCTATCTACGTCATTTCTCGAATGTAAAACCTTGTGCATCGTTATCATTTTCCTCGCCTTTGATCCATTTGTCTGAGTTCTATTTTTGTCCATCTTAAGAATGGTCCTGAGTATCTTACAAGAGTGACAGCCCAAATGTTTATTTCTTTAATGAGATTTCTGCTGCAGAGCTGTTTCGAGACGTTTTCTTTTTCTTCTGATGTACTCTTCTTACTTTTTTTCTTTCATATCTATTTTGATGGTGTTCGCTATTGCTGTGTAGTTTTGGGGTGGATGATCTGCCTGAGTGTTGAACCCGGGATTGAACCAGGGATCTTCCCTCTTTGCGTTCCTCTCTCTCTCTCTCTCTCTCTCTCTCTCTGCTTCTCCTTTCGTTTCTCTTCCGCCCTTTTTCCTGTTTCTGCTTCTCGCCGAGAAACTGACAACCAACAAAAAAAAAAAAAAAAAACGAGTCGGTTTTTATCCTCGCCACTCTACCCATAATCCATTTCCTTAGCCTATAAAAATTCCACTTGGGGCCCCCTCTCTTTTTTCCTTTAGACTGGGCGAAGGTGGATTATTGAAACAGCAGTGAGTATTTTTCTTTTCTTTCACACCGTAATGGCGGTGTTTCTTCCTTCGGATCAGATTACTGACCTGCACGCCAGACACAAACGAACCCTCTTTTGTCGAGAGCTGCCGTTAGTCCCACTTTCATGTCCCCATGTTATGATTTTTTAATTTTCAGTTTTATTTTCGGTTTCTTACAATCATTCACCAGGGAGCTACGGCAAGGAAAAGTACTGATAATACGTATTCTATGTATTTATGTTTATGATGTCCCTTTTGGGGGATATCTTTCTGTCACATTAATAGTACTCTCCTAAGGATATAAGCAGTTCTACAAAGTGCATTTTAAATTTTTTTATATAGGCTGTGATGGCCAGGTATCTTGTACGTGATTTTTATCTCTCCCTTTCTAGATCATACCCAGGGCTCCCACTATTACTGTCACGGTGGTAGTTTTAAGGTGCTTCCTTTTCTCAGTTTTAAATTCCAAGTCTTTATATTTGCTTAGTTTATGATATTCTTTGACTAATATGTTTGTAACGGACAAAGGTATTAATGACTAAATAAAAATCCGATCTACAAATTGATAAAGTTTGCTGAAAAATAGAAGTAACGAAATAGTTTCTTGGGAATAAAGATAATATTAGTCATAGCGTGAATATTTTTCAAATTGAGAAGATTCATGCAATGAAATAAGCAGTTTTTGTTAGCATAATCTAAGTAGGTATATTCTGTGTGTCAAAAATCTTCAGTGAGAATTTCACTATGGAAAGAAAAAAATTATTTATTCCTTAACGTATATACAGCTGCTGCTGCTGCTGCTGCAGGAATTTAGCGAAAATATCAGTATTAATGAATCTATGTAAGTACTAATATATCCGCTCAATTTTAAGACAGTTGTAATAAATCGATGTTGTAATAAAATGCATTCTTGAAAGAAAAGAATCTTATATTTTCACTCAAAAGGAATAAACCAAAAGGAGGTTTGAAATTAGTTTAAAAAAAGATGTTGATTTATCTAAGAAAAAATCATTTTTACCAATTTAAGAGGGAAAAGATTTCTTAAATCATTTAGGGTTCTGATTCTTCTAATTTTTCGTGGAAAGTCAAATATACTGCGAAGGATCTCGAAAATTTAAAATTCGCGTGAAAAGCGCCGATTGATTGAAAAATGTAGAATACAAATAGAAAAATAACAGCAACTGTAGCCAATTTTTTTTCACAAAAAATGACCCATTTTTCTAGTATGGAAATCAGTTGAGTACCCATGTTTTATTAACTGTTGACACGGATATTTCAATTAGAAGGCGTATTTTTTTCTTTTAAGGTCTTTAACCACTATATCTGATCTATTGCTCTATTTTTTCTGTCAGTTTGGATAGCAAAGTCCCAGTGAAGAGTTGCTCTTTTTACAAATCTTATTGGTTCTTGGTGGTGTTTATACCATTTTCACAATCCAATATTCCATAGTGTTTACGTACTTTTCAATGAACGCAGTGTCCTATTTTTTCCTGTTTTGCTTTATATGATATTGGTGTGAGGACTGGGTAACTGATTCAGTGTTTTCTTCGCATAATCTACATATTGGGTTTGATCCGGTTTTTTTATACTAATTGCCTGATCGTTTTTAGTTGGTAGCCTCTGGTTTCGTTGCAACCAATCTGTTGTAGTGTCTAAATATTTCTTTACTCTTATAGTAGTTGTTTTGCAATAATTTACAAAGCTCTTTGCTTCGATGTGGCACAAGGCAGAATGAATAGAGTACCCAATGAGACTCGAACTCACTCGTGAAGGTTTGCTCGTCTAGCTTGCTAACTATTACATAAGCCGAGGTGTCCTAATAGTTGTATTGTAGATCAGTTCTAGTTGGGTTAATACACTTCTACTATTTTCTCTCATGACATAGAGACGTTCTTTACCTGCACTTGGATGATGCATTCTGTGGTAGGTTATATGTTTCCGAAATTAAGTATCCATCTTTTTTATTTCATCTAACTTCCAATTTTATTATATTAAAACTGTATGTCAATACTGATATTGCCAAATTGTTAATGGTTATAACTATTTTTTTTCATTCAATTCTGTTCTTAATCTGGCTCTTATTCCCCGATAGAATTCTTTTCATATTTTTTCTTCATTTTTTAATTATAATATGATTGATACCATTCGCTTCGTTAATTCCTGAATATCTATAGGTTCCATTTTGTTCTAACTCAGTAATTTTTGTATTTTGATCTAGAGAGATCTTTTTAGATTTTACTAGTGACCCTTTCTTAAATGTAACTTTTACATGTTTGTCCAGACCTAATTGCATCCCTATGACGTCTCGAAATATTTTTACAGTGATTAGAAGAAATCTTAAATTGTCATTATGTTTTTCATATTACTAAATCGTTCATATAGAATAAGTGGTTTATTTTTAAGTTGCAGTTTTATATCCATAGTCAGTGTTTTTAAGTTCTATGGAGAGTGGTATGAGAGCTATATAAAACAGAAGAGGATAAAGAAGAATGGAAGATTAATAATTTTTCGTATGCTGTTTTCATGGATTAATCTTAAGTTAACGCGCTATCTTTCCATTTTGTATTTTAGGAATGTTAATATAACTGGGATAAACTGTTTAGAACTTTGAGAATCCGTTGGTGGGGCACGCTATAAAAAAACTTTTTTGTTGTCATTTCAAGTCATACAGAGATTTTCCTGTTCGGATTGACAATTCTTAATGATCATGTTTGTGAGGAGCTCTATGATTTTTTTATTCTCCCAGCTTAATGATTCTTTTTTGCGTCCCTTTTGATCTAAAATCTCCGATTTTGATTCGAATAAAGACCCAGCTGCTTCCATCACATTTATTATGACTGTTAGTTTTGTACTTAGACAGTCTGTGATATTCACGTGGTATACATACTTACCATTCGACTTTTTTAATTGCATCGACAGCGCCTTACCAAAATGGTTAATAATGATATTTAGGAAAATACAATCTCTTATGCTTCGCATTTATCGGGAGGCGCACAGTCGATTTTCTTTGTCATTCTGATAAGGTTTCTATCGAATAGAATGTTTTTGTTTCTTGTTAACTTGCAGCTGCATAGTTAAAAAGAGAACAGGGAATTTGAAACACATTTTCAGTCTCTCTAAATTGCCACATGACCTTTAGAATATATTTTATCTCATCTGAAACTACCATTACCATACATTCATGAAAGTAAATGATTCTTCCTTCCTTCATGAAACGAGGAACCTTTTATCAAAAGATCTTGTCTCTTTTCCGGAAATTCAGTTCTACTATTCAATGTCCATAATTGCATGATCCGCCAAATTCTGCCAATTTTATGTTATTTGTGCTTCCTTTTTTTTTTTTATTGACTTTTTCATTTGGAACGTACACGCTTTGTAACGCTATTATTCTCAAAAAGACATTTGTAATACTAAGACACTAAATAGACGCACCACCACAAATCTCAACTGACCCTTCTAGCGCTACAGCACCACATCGATACTTGTACCACGACGATTCTAATGGGTCTATGAGTATTAAGTGTCAGTCAGTTCCTTCTCCCCACCGCCATCGTAACCTCACTGCGAGAAAAAGTAACTAACACACAAAACAACATCTTGGTTCGTTGAGGCAAAAGTTTATTCGTTAATATTCCTCTTTGTCGAGAAGAGAAAAATAGAGTATGAAGAATGTGTCAATCGCTTTAGCTAGACTGAGAGAAATAAAACGTCGTGAGGAGAGAGAGAAGACATAGCTCTTGATATTATCTTACCCTTTTTCTATTGTAGTTCTCCCTTGCTGATTCACCCAAAATGGATATCGTAATTTTAGACTGTCTTCACATCGTTACGTCTCGTCCCCAACTGACTTTCTTTTCCTGTTTTCTATCCTGCATCCACTCTAACATCTTCGTTGAGTTTCTTTCAGTCAATCACTGCCAGTGGCCGATTTGCTGTTGATACATTTCTATTTCTAATCCGGGCGTCCGCTGCTATCACAATCCAGACTTAGGTAACCCCTCCCCCGTTCATCTTCCCATTTCCTTCTCCCTTAAAGCTTCTCTCTCTCTCTCTCTCTCTCTCTCTCTCTCTCTCTCTCTCTCTCTCTCTCTCTCTCTCTCTCTCTCTCTCTCTCTCTCTCTCTCTCTCTCTCTCTCTCTCTCTCTCTCTCTCTGTAACTACCGTGAATCTCTTTCTCATATGGGTTCTTTTCGCACCACCCTGTGGTCCACCAGTGAATCTAGCCAAGAAGCAACTTATTACTAAAATAATCACCCACCGTCACTGATTATACTAAAGCTTGTGTGAGCACACATACGTACACACATATACATACAGAAATTCATTTCACGGCATTTATTTTCTGTCCAGTCGGTTTTTTAGACTTAGCCACGATAGTTTCACATATAATATTATATCTTAATTTTCTTCAGAAGAGACATGCAACGATTCTGAGGTTGATTCGAATAATCATTTTACAATATAAATGTTTTGCGTTGCTTTTGTTCATTTTGATAATCATTTTCTTTCATATTTTGATTTTTAAGTTCATTATTATCGCGTTAATGTTCTCTATTCTTTCTTTGTTTTTTAGAAAAGAGGATCCTGAAAGCTGCAAGTGACACTCAACTCTACACAACATCAAAGTAGAAAAGATTTCAATAAGAATTGATGAATGTCTGTTCGGATGATATCGATCTTCAAAGATTAACATTTTAATAAGTTGCACACTTTATAAGGTTTCTATGAACGACGAATTTACACAGAACCTCAAACATTTTGCTTTTATTTCTCTTTTCAAACAATGAGCCATACACACGGAGACTTTGAAAGCATCACTACCCTACTTACCCTCTACCTTTCCCTGATGAATTTTCTGAAATTTTCATTAATTTAATACAATATTCGGTAAATAATCTAATATTCTTTTTAGTTCTGTTTTTTTTTAAGAAAGAAAAAAATGAAAACTATGACATCTGAATTGAGAATATGAAATCTTTCAAACCAATATAATTAGGTTTACATCAAGTTCTGAATATAAAAAGAGATTTTTAAATGAATTATTTTCAACGGGAAAAAATGCGTTTCTATGTGAGGGGGTGGAGATGTAGCGTTCTTCATATTATCAAAAACCACATAAGTATACGAAACGCACAAATATTTGTGAGATATGAGAATAATGGCGTTTAATTTCAAATATAAGAAATGATCCTTCATTATGATGAAAAATAGTGAATTTTTTATAAACTTTATGAAAACCTTGTGGTACAAAAATGTTTCTTTTGCAGCCGTTCTGCTCGCCTATCATGGTGAGATATTTATCATTTTATTTGACCGATGAAGATCATCTTTTCCAAATATGATTTCACACACACACACACACACACACACACACACACACACACACACATATATATATATATGTGTGTGTGTGTGTGTGTAAGTGTGTGTTTAACCGACACTCCACATGAATAGGATGTGTCACATGATCAATTCTTTGAATTCAGAGTTTTTTGTTGTTTTTTTCTCGGCCGGTTGTTATACCAAGGTTAAGGAACTTTGTTTGGCCAACTTGTAAATCATAGCTGGGAGGAAAATAACTGGATGCCTACCTTTCCAAAGGGTATTAGTGCTATGTGCAATAAAAACAATCCTCTAGGATTTGAACATGGGTTACCGTGTCCATTTCCTATAGCGGTAACCATCACACCACGGGCACCTTCAATAGACAATCAGACATAATTTATTCTAATCAATTATATTAGATAAAAATTTATTCTAATCAATTTCATTAGATAAAAAATATTTTTAAATGAATTAAATAAAAATGTTAAATACCCATCACTGTAAAATTCTGGATATGTGAAAAAAATCATTCACATCCCGAAAGTTTTTCATTCCGTTTAAATGCTTTCCGGTTTCATCTACAAGTTCTTAATTCGATTTACTTCTCATTTTTATTCTTATTTCTTATTTTTATTTTTATTTTTCATCTTTATTTTTATTTCTCATCCTTCTCTATTTTTTGTTTTTAAGAATGATTTTTAATTTTTTATAAAACTTTTTTGTTAACAGAAACGAAAAGTCAATTATAAACGAGTATTCTATTTTATTTATATTATCCTAGTTATATGATTCAAGGGAGATAATTTTCTTTATTTTGCAAGCAAAATAGCTGTAGCTCACAAATACATCAATTTAAAGAAAAATAACAGAAAGAAATATTCCCTTGTCTATTTCACTTCTTATTGCTATCATTTTGAAAGTAATATTTTGGAGAGGGGGTATCCCTCTCTGTTTATTTGGTATGTATATGTGTATATATATGTCTGTGTGTTTATGTCTGTGTGTGTGTGTGTGTGTGTGTGTGTATGTGTGTGTGTGTGCACGCTTTATTGATTTATTTATTTATTTATTATTACTATTATTATTATTATTATTATTATTATTATTATTATTATTATTATTATTATTATTATCCATTAAAGGTTTTCACATCAGCGTTAGCTGATGGTCTTTCACTGGAGTTTGGGTGACAGCAAGTCTCCCCAAGTCTCCAGGACTCTCCTCAGTATTCTGGCCATTCTCAATAATGCTTTAATTTGGATAGTCTCCACTCGTCCGCCCACTTCCAAGTCCCCCAGTCCCTTTAATAATTCTTTATTTCCTGTACCAAAAGCACAAATCACAATTGATATAATTGTCACCTTTATGTTCAATAGTTTCTTCAATTCTCTAGCAAGGTCGAGGTATTTATCTTTCTTTTCACATTCTTTCAGTTTTATTCTGTGGTCAGCTGGGACGGCAAAGTCGACAATTTTGCAAATTCTCTTTTTTTGTTTTTTTGTTTTGTTTTGTTTTGTTTTTTTTGTTTTTTTTGTTGATTATGATTAGGTCTGGTCTTCTGGCCGAAATTAGGTGATCCGTCTGTATGTCAAAGTCCGAAAGGAGTTTATGTGTGTCATTTTCTATGACAGATGCTGGGTTGTGCATATACCATTTGTTCGTATGGTCAAATTTCAATTTCTTGCACATTTCCCATTGGATCACTTTGCCCAACCCATGACCTATTAGATAGTTGGGTGCCATAATGAGTAATTCCTTTCATACCATTTCTCAGACTGATGAAAGTTAATTGTCGGTGCTCATCACCTCTCCATGAAACATGCTGCAATCAGTAGTAGGTTCCATGATGCCAACAACAAAAAGTAATCTCTGATCTGACCAATTTAAATTGATTTTGTCTGTCTCCTAAACTAGTTGCCAACCAAGGCTAGAGATCTTATTTTCCAAAACTATTTTCTCATAGCGAAAGCGAGCAGATCGGACCAAGACAGCTCTGTCTTCTCTGTTAATTGTCAAATTTCTGAACTTTCTAGCTATCTGCTTAAATGCCACAGCTGCTTTATAGTTAGTTTGTTTTTTAAATCTGTTTTTTGTCAACATTTCATATATTTTAGCTTTTTACATTATTGATGAGAATTGTAATTGGAAAACCTATGAACTAGAATCCAGCTTTAAAATACTTAAAAAGATGACAAAGGTTGCTGCAATAGAATGGTGATAATCATGTTTGCCTCGCAAATAAATTTGATCTTCACTGATAGCCCCACTCTATTATGACCCCTTATACTTTCAGGTTTAAAATCACCGAGTTGTTCCCCACCAGAAATCCTCAAGAAGACACATCGAGAGAAGAACTCAGAAAGCCAAACTTTATTAGCCACTAAATTACCATTAAACAAACTGAAAACTATTCGTTGTTCTTTTTTGGGTGTGTTTTTATCGGGTTCGGGGACACAGCTAGAATTTAATTTTCATGCGTTTATTTATTTATATTACAAGAGAGCATATCGGGAGAAAAAATTATTGTTCATGAATTTTGCTTTTCAAACAGTCTTTCCTCATCAATAGTTTTACTTTCTGCGGTTTCAGTTACACGTGCTGAATTTCAGATATAAGCAATTCATTATTATGACTCAATAGTGGCACCAAATTACAAGAGTAGAAATTCTGACAATTAGGATTTGTTCAAAAGAAGGCATTAAATGCTTTCTGTAAGAAAAAAGGTGCAATTTCCCGATTTAACTCGAAAAGAAAGTAATTTCATGTTGTGATCAATAAAATTTACGGTAGGAACGAATCTTCTAATTTTTAATCCAGAATACCTTTTTATAATTCTTTCTTTTTAAATATTAGTTATTATTGTCAATCTTATGCTGCGTCTAATTTGCAAATTACACTTTATCATAGGTATGTAGGTGTAAGAAAAAACTGTATATATTTGATTTGGTATTATCCACGGTTTCGGGCGTTCCCTGGGGGCCTTAAAACATGTCCCCCGCAATCCTGCAGAGTGGAAGCTACTGTATTTTTGTCTTATTTTTGGAATGCTTACTTGGAATCTTTTCTCTGTGCGATCTTCGATCTCAGTAAATGAAAATCGTTTCTATTAATGTTCATCCCCTGTGCACGCGATATACATTTTGAAATTTCTTAATTTACAATTACAAAACAATTTTGTTTTGTCATTTAACGGTACAACTCATATCATTGAAACATTCTAGAACTTTTTTACATTGTCTGTTTCTGTTAGTCTCTTTATCCGGTGATCTGGACATTAATCTGACGAACCTGTAAATGTTTTTTCGTGACCATCTACCAACAAATAATTTGCAAAACGTATGTTCCACACTGCAATTAACTTTCAAAAGATATAACAATTTACCTTATTACCTATGTTCAAAGTAATACTGGTACCTACTTACCTCTGGTGGGTATATGCTTTCAGTTTTCTTATATTACCGCCAAATACAGCTGCGAATCAAAAGTTTTGCAATATTTTGGTAACCTAAAGCAAAATTCGACAGCTCAGGATGCTTTTGCCCAAGTCGTGAAGGTGAACTATTCTAGACGGTGAAGAAATGTCGAGCTTACCTGATACTCTCTGAGTGATATTAGCCGGATTCTAGCACGGCCATGGAATGAATCCACGCTTTAAGCCTACCTTATGACGCTTGATCGTCGAGGTTCGTCCAACACAAGTGAAATTTCTGGATCTGTTTACTGTACTGTGATCATCTGAGCCTTCTCATTTAGCTCAACAAATGTTTTTAGTTGCTTCCACGGCATTATGGCCTATGTTGCACGTTCATCTGTGAGCTTTTCAAATTACACACAGTTAAGTAATTCACGTGTCCACGCACCAATTGCCACGATACAGCTAACCGCAGCTTCAGTCACGTGGTATACGCGCCGCAAACTTGCACGTGCCAAAATATTATGAAACTTTACTCACCTGATGATATTCCATTGGATAAGGAAACTTCTGTTCTCGTTGTACGAGAACAGTAAATAAAAAAGAATTTGTTAGTTTGGCAAGAAAATCTCCTTTCCCCACTGATCAAATTTACTTTTTCCTCGGCCCAAATCATCAAAAAGTAAGATAGTTCACTGGAAGTATTTTTCAGAATAAATATTTAAGATTATAAAATTCCTGAAAATGAAGACTAATAGACTTTTTATCAAAATTATCAATTCATAGATAATTTTATATATATATATATATATATAATTTCTGCTCTATTAACGGAATCCATTACAAATATTTTAAAATTCCCAAGATACGCGTTGTAATTTCTAACTAATCTTATTTCATAACTGGATGAACGCAAATTACATGAATCTTTTTGGCTTCTCAATTGGTTCGTCAGATGAATGTCAAGTTGGCTGGATGTAAAGACATTTACAAAGATTGGCTGAGTCTGGAGCCACGATAATATTAAGTTCAAATTCATTACACAAACCATTGGTTTGTTAAATTATCTTGAAAATTATTGCTCTGCGGCAGGTGGAGTTATGAAGATGACTATGCAAAAGGCCTTGTGCTTGATTGGCAAATTATTACTTTACTGCAACTATGTCAACCATGTCAATCTGTGAGTATTATTTTTAAAAAGTGACAATTGATTACAGATTGAGAATTGATGTAATTTTTTCTATGACCAACGATTGGCGATCGATGTGTCGCTAGACTAAATTTCTTTCTGCTTGATTTCTTATTCTTTAAAACCAAATGAGTGATGTCAGAAATCTTATACAAAATCTTACATAATCTCAGGGTATTTTATATGTATTAGATTAAGCCAACGTCCGTACATTTTCTCATAATAATCATCACTCCAAAGCAATTTGCTTTCATTATATATATATATATATATATATATATATATATATATCTTAAATTAAAGAATAGATTAAAAAAACTAGAATATATGAAAGTAAAAAATGTATTTTGTCAAAAAAATCATGACTATAAAGCAGTCTGTATTCTGTGAAGATATATATATATATAGAGAGAGAGACAGACAGACAGACACTCAGGTTGACTACAAAGAAGAATATTAATAAGAAATGTTCTCTTCTTATTCTGTTAACATTCCAGAGCATTAAATAAATCAGTATGAAGAGCTGGTATTTTCTGACGGAGATCTGCAAATTTGCCGCTTGAATAAGACGTGATGGCATTGTTTTCGCTGTACGTGACACGAGAATGAAATAATGCTTTGCCTTAACGTTGAAAAAATTAAGACTATTCGGTCACGGATGATATAAACTGATCTCTTTCTTATACGCATACCTGACCAAATGTATACACAAATGTATACATAGATATATACGTACATTTATGAATACACACACACACACACACACACACACACACACACACACACACGTGAAAAATGAGTGGAAAAGTGCATAAACCAAAACACAAACACCGGATTTCAATTAATATTTCGCTTTTATTTACCCAAAGACTTCTTCAGAAGGTTGGTGATTTCGTAGCGGTAGGCATAGGAGGAAATAGATGAAGAGAGAGAGAGGGGTAGAAAGATGGAGAGAGAGAAAAGGAAAAGAAAGAGAAAATAAAAAAGAAACATAGAAGAACCTGAGTGTTGAGGAAGTGTAGCGACGACAAGTCGATGTTGGCTACACATTTATATATCATAAACATCTGGGCCATAGGTTAGTAAATATGTGGGAAATGCATAGCTGGTAACAGACATATCACATTCACCAAAACACGAATTCCAGAATAACATATCGAAATGAAGGACTACCCAGAAGTATGGAGGTGTGGGAGGAAGATAAATGATTTTTTTTGTTAATTACTCTTATCCGTTGTCAATTTCGATATAATCCTCCCGTAAAATAATATTTACCAGGTTGGGTAAAATATGAAAATTGGTTCAGTTGGAATGCGAAATAATTGCAGATTCTAAAAGTTGGCAAGATTTTCTGCAATGGATAGATTTAATTAAAATGACATGAGAAAAGGTAAAAATATGTTTGAAATCTAACATCTAACACTTCCCTCATTGAATAACACCCAACAATCACTTCCTTATATGACCAAACCAAAATCCATACACCAAGCACTCCTTTACGGCCCATCATTTATTATTATTATTAATCTCTAGCTTTTATTTCTTTTAAATTATTCTGGTTTGTCTTGGTAAATATAGCTCCAGTCTCGATACATTTTTATCACTACTCTTATTTTTCTATCGATTTAATGGAGAAGTGTAGGATTAAATGCATTGACAAAGTAGATTATGCAGAAAGATAAATATTTGTTGTGTTTTTATTTTTTGTCGTTTGCTTTTGCTTTTGCTTTTTTTTTTTTTTTGTTTGTTTTTTAGTGCTTTTGTTTTCTTATCAGTTGGCTATAGACTTATTAATGTACCTACTTATAGCGTCGATCCAAAGCTTGATGAAAGCATAATTATTAATCTTATTTTGTATTTCTTTTAACTTATTCTGTTTTATTTTTTTGTAGTTGTTTTTTTTTTTGTTGTTGTTGTTGTTTTATTTTTTGTTTTTGTTTTTTGTTTTTTTAATTGTTTGCCTGGGGTTTATGTTTTGTTTATTTCTATTTTGGGGGTCTTGGTTTTGTTTTGTTTTTGTATCGCAAACCCCGATTGTTATTCTACGATCGTTAAGTAAGCAGCATGAATTGGGAATACAGAAGAAGCTTAAGCGAGATTCGAACTTACATTTTTATAATTAAGAGCCTGTCTTTCCGTAACAGTGCTTTACAGAAGCTCAAACAGTAGTTGTTGTTCAAATTGCTTCATATAGCTACGTTCTTAATCTTTGAGTAAATAAAGAAGCAATATGATAGGAAAGTAAATATTGAAAAAGAAAGTGTATAACTCAGTAAAGGAGAAAGTAATTCTGTATGACAGGATTAGATAAACAGAGGAGAAGGTGAGAGAGAGATACGGGAGGGAGAAAAACAGAGAAGAAAGAGGGAGACTGGGGAAGGGAAACAGAAAAAAGAGGGAGACTGGGGGGAGAGAAACATAGAATAAAGAGACCCCGGGGAAAAAGAAAAGGAAAAGAGAGAGAGAGAGACCGGGGAAAGAGAGAAACAGAGAAAAGAGAGAAAAAACAGATAAAAGAGATAAGGAAGCGAAGAAAAGAAGGAGAAAAACTGAGAAATATCAAAGAAAAAGAGGAATATAGAAAAGAGAGAAATGAAGAAAATAGATAAACAAATGAAAAGATATAGAAAAACAAAGTGAAAACGAGAAAAACATTTTCTATGTACCTACATTAACTACAAATTTTCCATATTTATTTCAGTGTTCAAAATTGAAAGTATATCTAGATATGGCAAACAAATATTCATTTTTTTTTTCAACTAACCACTCCAATGTAACACTAATACTGCATCAAGAAGCATCCACTGAAGATCGAACTGGGTTCTAGCAGAGTTCATGTTTTTAAAATGCTCTATTTCTGACAAACTTAGTAGTTACACTCAACAAAAAACAAAAGATACGGATTTCCCTGACTCTCTTTCATCACCCGTCTCTATCGTACATCGCTCCCGGTAGGTCCTCCAGGCTACATCATGTATCGGCACAGAGCTGTTGTAGATAGGTTCTAGCTGGTCGTCCAATCTTTAGTCTTCCATATGAAGGGATCGACAGGAGTATATCGCTTATGAGCAAATAATTTGAATAATTCTAGACATCTGAAAAGTCTCTTAACCTTCCTTGTAAAGTGTTATGGCGGAGGTGTTATTTGAGGACAGATTCTTGATACACAAACGATTTACTTTACTATCACAGAGTACACGAAGACCAGCACAGAGAGAACTAAATTTAATTTTTCTAATTGTCAGTATGTAGTAAGGATCGAATTAATGTCGATTGAGAGAGTTACTCATAAACCACGGCTCTACGAGTACTCCAGCAATTAGTAGAGGATAAATCTATTCGTGCACTTTTTAGTTAAGATTTGTTGAAGATAGCATCTTTTACAGAAAAATCACGATCCTATCATTTTCCTCCTCTATTTTCCTTGTAGCTACCTATTTATCATGTCACTATAATAAGACATTATTTTCTGAATTACATTTCTCGGTGTTTAATATAACTGCTTTAAATTAGGAAAAGAAAATGGCACAAGCTGGCAAAGGAATGGAGCAGAAGATAAACCGCACCAACTATTACGGACGCGGACAACGCCGATGACATAACGTTTCTAGCAAATTTGCCCGCTCAAGCCAAATCCCCGCTTCATAGTCTGGAACGGGCAGCAGGTGGCATAGGTTTCCATGTCCACGCAGACAAAATAGAATACATGTGCTTTAATCAAAGAGGTGACATTTCCAGACTAAAAGGTGGTCATCTTAAACTAGTGTGCAATTTCACCTACCTCGGAAGCTGCGTCTAATCAACCGAGAATGACATCAACACGCGAGTAGCAAAGGCATAGACAGCTATCGATAGACTATCGATCATATGGAAGTCAGACCTGACCGTTAAAATGAAACGCAGTTTTTTCCAAGCAGGAGTCGTATCAATACTGCAATACGGATGCACCGTATGGACGCTAACTAAACGTATGGAGAAAAAGCTTGACGGCAATTACGCAAGAATGCTGCGAGCTGTATTGAACAAGTCCTGGAAGCAACACCCCACAAAACAGCAGATACCTACCACCCATCACGAAAACTATCCAAGTTAGACGAATCACACATGCAAGACACTGCTGGAGAAGTAAGGGCGAACTCATAAGCGATATACTCCTGTGGACCCCTTCACATAGACGACCAAAGGTTGGACGACCAGCTAGAACCTATCTAAAACAGCTCTGTGCTAATACATGATGTAGCCTGGAGGACCTGCCAGGAGTGATAAACGATAGAGATGGGTGTTGAAAGAGAGGGAAATCCGAGCTAGGAGTGTGACATGATGGTCATGATTTGAAAATGTGTGAATTATCATAAGACTTAAAAAAAGAATCTTTATAATCATTCTGTTTGTATTTTTTTTTTTTTCGTTCGTTTACACTTTACGCTCTTCGATATGCCCTTCAACCAGCCAAGTGGGATAATCTTCCACCCACACTTCACTCGAGTGGGATATTCTTCCATATAGATATTGCTTCTTCAGATCAAACACTGTCTTCATCTCTTATGGAATTGCCCTCTGCTAACCTCGTCTCTCCTCACTAAGTAGCATCGTAAATATAAATAATTCTATATTGATTTGCTGAAAATTTGACGAGCTCCAAGGATCTGGAGTTCTGATAAACTCCAATAAAATAGTGTCGAAGGCTGAAAAGGAAAAAATAAAAGACATCTGAAGATTCCTCTGCATCAGCAATACTGCTATCCACAAAATAGAATATGCAACTAAATATTGATCTTGTAGCTTTGGCAGAATTAAATACTAACGAATGATATGTATATTAAGTCTTATAGAGATTTTTTGTATTATTTATTTTAAAGGCAACAACAGGATTTATATTAAATAATTTTTCACATAATCTTTTCTTGCTTAAATAGCTGCTCTTGATATATTTTTCGTTCTGTGGAATTTCTATGGATCATGCTAGTTGATTCATTATTGACAGCATATCAACGTGAATGAAAATCGATCTTAGCGACATTTCATTGCTGTTCAAAAATAGAATTGATTGACTTGTTGTCGAATACAACAGTCCGCTGATAATTCAATTAAAGTCGCTTACTGCAACCAAAAGAGATAAAGATAGTTTTGTTTTTGTCTTTTTTCTAGATAATTAACTTATCAATGCAAATAAACGTCGATGAACTTTCCAATATCCAAATTTGTATTCGAGTGATCTTCCTGCCGTGGAATAGCTCTTAACAATTTAGCCAAACAAATCATTGCTACTGTAGTGAGTTTGATACTTATTGGAGCCGCATACTTATATTCTTGCACCGCACTAAACTCAATTCAATCAGAAAGCAAGTGTATCAGTTACCCTGAGGGAAAATAGAGATCTCATAGATTCACATTTATTAGGACACAAAAATCCGATTCCATTGAAGCGCCTTGGGTGTAAAAACAGTGTAAGTCAAATGGAAAAAAACATTAAAGAAGATTGTTTTTGTCATCACAAATTCAAGAAAATTCAGACTAAAATCCATGAATTGGATTCATTTTTTAAGATTTCTTCATTCAAACCATTTTCTTTTCGAATTTTACTTTATTTTTGAAATTCTCTTCCATTAATCTTTTTACTTGTGAGAGTTGAGATTTCAACTTCCCATTAGAGATACTGAAAAAATAAGTGAAGAAGAAAAAGAAAAAGTGTGGATGGCAGAAAAAAAGGAAAAGTTAAAGATTTGACGCTGGAACTCAGAAGAAGAGTATGTAAGCAGATCAAGTTAGGAATTTTGTTCTAAGAGAATCTTGATTGCTTAAACATTATTTAGACAAAGAAAAAGCATTTGGAAACCCAAAAGAAATAATGACCTACGTCAACAGGTTTATCAATTGAGAACAAACCGAAGTAGGAAGGGGAGTATTGATACTTTTACGAAAATCTAAAGTACATGACAAAGTGAACATTGACGCTCAGGCTCCTACTGGGGTCATCTGAATGTTTGTGAAAATTATCAGAAGGAAAACATATTTTTGCATTAACAATATTGAATGATCGACCTGATAAGAAAAATTCGATCGTTTGAGAAAAAATTTCTACACCTACGCATTTTGAAAAGCAGATTAGTCACAAAAAATATAGTTATGGCCGCTCAATAATGAAGTCCAGGTTGAATATAGAGAGAATGGGAAGAACTAGGGAGCACTAAAGCCCTGTTGATACCAGGTATAGGTGAGAGATAAAATTAAAGTAGGTCGGAGTTGAGAGGGTGATCCAGCCCTCTGACAACCAAAAGAAGGTCGGAGAATCACCCAAATTTGGAAAATCTGTTTTAAAGAAAATTGGGATAATGAAAAATTGATATTAAGGATAAGTAAATACTATTACCAGACAACCTTCACGCTGGTTGGACACCGGACTCAATATGCTGAAACGGGTAGAGCTTTTGACTGAGAGTCCGGAGAGAGTCCCCATAGAGTTCAGATTGAAGTTAGAGTCGAGAGAGCAGTCGACTAAGTCGGTCTTTCATTGCTCTTGAGCCGAGACCTTGTGTCAGACTTCGAATACTAAAGACTTGACTTATAACTCGATCGTTTGCAACTATGTTGCATATTTCAGTATCACTCGACTAGTCTGAATTGGAAGAGTTAAAACCGCTGTATACAACTAACGATATTAACAAAAAGTGTTGTAACATTTCTAACCCGTATTGGCTTTATTGTTTTTATATGAGCGACGATATCTTTATGTGGCCCAGGAAGATTTTAAAGGGTAGAAAGAAAGAAAGAAAGAAAGAAAGAAAGAAAGAAAGAAAGAAATTTGAAAAAGAAGATAAGGATGATGTAGAAGACAATAATAAGAAGATCAGTAATTTAGTGTTAGAAAATAAATATTGTTTTATTCTTGATGAAAAAATGTTTTTCAGCAGAATTCTTTCTAAAAATACAGAAACTAAACTCCTGTTAGAGTGTTATAGTTAACAAGCAAGTCATTATTATTAGAATGATTGTAATACTTACTGGTTATCCCAATATCGCTGGCCTTATACCGAAGTAAGCTAAGTAAATATATCCCAACAATATGATGCCTGTATCTGAATGGCTAAGTGCTGACATATTTTATCATCAGGAATGAAAATCAAAAAACAAATTTTAGTTTTGTTTCTTATTAATCCGCATTAGGTTCGAGAGACGACCCAAATAGCAAAAGGTCTGTAATATAAGAATTCAATTTAATAATAAATATTTTTAATTTCTTTTCTCTTTGATCAATTCTATTATTATATGGCTTTTAAATCCCATGAGATGTTCATGCTTATCGCTAATGTCGTCTGCTTCTGATCTAAGATCATTTTTATCTTCTGCATCATTCTTTTTATTTTCCTAATTTTCATGTCTTCCTTCTTCTCCATCGCCACTCTTTCTTTCTTTCTTTCTTTCTTTCTTTTTTTTTTCTTTCTTTCACTACTTTGAACTTCTTTCCTTCTTATAGTCCTTCTTGTCATTCCTTCTTTATTTTTTCCACCCTTCTTTTTTTTCTTTCTTTTTCACTTTCTTTCTTTCTTTCTCATTTTCTTCGCTGATGCTCAGGGCGTCTCAGAAAGGTATTGACGTGGAATTTCAATAATATTTCATTGACATTAACTTTGTGTCACATTTGTACTCATAGGGAGGTGAAAACATCTCAAATGAATACGATGACAACATTTACAAAATATTCATAGATTCACAAATGTCTCTGTTACTGGTATTCAGTCGTGAAGACAAAAATTCGCTAAACTCTTTTTTCCTTAATTTCATTTTCTCCCTTTAAAATCCTTTTAATAGATTCCAAAATTCGAAAAAATTTTCCTGGGATGAGCAATAATCCCGTTTATCAATTTGTCGTTTTGAATAAAAAAAATGTTGGCCAAATAAAAGGTTGTTTCGTTTTGTCTGATCAAACATAAAACCAAGCTTAGAAAAGAATAATCAAGAACTCACAATGACAAGTTTACACAGTAAGTACCTTTTCTTCTGCAGGACGTATGATGATCTTTACATCTTTATATATACGTAAACACACAGAGGTTATAAAATACATGCATACATACGTATATATATATATATATATATATATATATATATATATATATATATATATGATAAATTCAAGTGATTATCTATTTCTCCTCTTTCATTCTGAGTGTGTGTATCAACACGCACGGGTGTACGCGCACGCGCGCGTGTGTGTGTGTGTGTGTCACCAACAAAACATTAACCACTCACCTCCAACCATATTCAGTATGATTTTTTTTTCTTTTAAGCTTAGCTATTTCTTTTGTTCAGTTCCATCTCTGACAGACTAAATCAACTTATTGAAGATTATCCACTCCCAACTCGTACTTGTTGAAGTCTAATGCTCTGTCTGCATTTCTCGGAGGATTCATAACCGGTTCCCATTTTTTATTGTATTTTCTGATTTTCTCTGTTCATTTTTGAATAAATCAATTTATTTCACACCAACAGCTTTGGCTTTAAATCGATCCTAAGGAAGAAATCGCAAAATTTGAAATCAATGCTCTAAATATTGGGCTGGTAAGAAAAAATCTTAATTCTAATTAGAATTTTAAAATTAAAAAACAAAAACACAAAGCGCATTTCTTTTAATCCTTAACGGTTCGTACGGTACTCCAATCGAAAATCCTTTCTGAATTGTAAAATCTTCACTGTGTCAAGAATGAAGACTAAAACTTAGAAAATGATATTAACCCTGCTTTATTCAGCAAAATACTAGTGGTATCGAAAACACGTGCGAAGGGCAATTCTGAATATCGCTGACTGCCGTAATACAGAGACTGGGCCGGAAACGTTTCCGGGTATCCACTGTCATAAACTTATCTAATTTACGACATCCCTCCCCTCTTGGAAAAAAAATCTTAGTTATTTTAGTCTCAACCATACCTTTTGGGGGGTACTGAAACATGACCTGATCTCCGGAGAGCTTGCCCAATATCTCTGTCTGATGGATCATAGTTCTCCGGGTAATGACCACTTTCTGGGCTCTCTGAAGACTCATTCTGCATATCTGACAGTCCAACAGATGCCGGTTCTGGAGGAATCTCAATTGAGGACTGCTGAGAAGTTTGCTGAGGTGAAAATGTTTCAGTGCCGGCAGGATATAGGGCCAAATATTGAACTGACTCAATTGATTCTCCCCCGTCTGGATATCTGATGCAAGCAAATGATTAATTGCAGTCAATCAGGTCAACTTGATCCACCAAAGGATCACTCTAGCTAATATGAATAAATCGTCTCAATAACACCGGCTGCAGGTTCATTAACCTGGATGGGAGGGAGTTCTCATGAGTTGTGCATCTCTGAAATTTAAAAAACGTTCATGTGGTGTACAATTTGTTGTAGTGCATAACAGGGATCGCATAGAATAAAAAACCTGTGGTAGGACCTGGTCCCAATGTTTATTTGGTAGTTTGTGTCTTAAGGGCTAACTGATTGTTTTCCAGACAACTCCAACACACTGTTCAGCCTGACCATTAACCTGTGAATGATGGGGTATCGAGTTACTTGTAGCAACCCATTTTCAGTACATATTCCTTTAGCTCTCGGGGTATAAAAGAAAGGCTTCTATCTGAATGTATGTAGACTGGCATTCCACTCATTCTAAAAAGGAGTTCCAGACAATTTATGACAATGGAGGTTTGCATGTCTGTACAGGCATATAAAAATGAAAATCGTGCGTATTCATCAACAATAACTAACAAATATTGATTGCGAGTAGCATTTGGGAGAGGACCCTTAAAATTAAAACTGATCCTTTGCATTGGGCCAGTGGCGTTAATCAGTGTATCTTCAGCACGTTGATAGAACTGAGGTTTGAGTTCTGCACAAATTCTGCAGGATATACAAGTTTTTCTTGACATCTTCATTTGAAAAGGGAAGATTTCTTGACCAGAGAAAATGTAAGAATCTGTAGACATCTCGATGGCATAGTTTTTCATGTAACTCTACCAAGACTGCGGTTTGATAACTTAATGATGCACAATAAATGCAACTGAATGTCTGTAGCCACCTTATTTCTCCCCAGTCGATATTCAATATCGAAGGACAATTCACCGAATTCCATTCTCTACTCATTAATTGTAACATTCTTTATTTTAGTTCGTTTTCTATTATTATACATAAACGATACAGACCTGGTGTCTGTATAAAGTTTGAAGTGATTTAGGGACAAAAGATACTTCCATTTCCGTACAGCTTCCATTATGGCTAGAGCTACCTTCTCAACAATGCTATATCCCCTTTCACTTGCCTGAAGTGATCCTGATATGAATGCTACGGGTCTTCCATTCTGGCTTAGTACAGATTATATAGCATAATCTGAAGCATCACAATTTAATTAAAGTGATAGGTTCTCGACAATAGCCCATAAGGTCACTTTACACAATTTACATTTCAGCGTATTAAAAGCCTTAAGTGCTTTCTCCTCAATGGGGATTATCTGCTTTTACTAAGGGTTGTATTTTGTCAGAGAATTCAGGGATCCACTTACCATAGTAAGCAATCATTCCCCTAATTCTCTTTCGGTTGTTCATATTTTTAGTTGGTGGTAGTTCTTGCAATGGCTTCATCCGTTCGGAGTCAGGCTTTATCTTTCCATTCCCTATACAATATACCCTAAAGTATTTATCGTAGTTACCTTCCTAATAGTTTTAGAATCGTTCAAAGTCAATCAGTCTTTCTTCACTATCCTCATGAAATTTTCTACGTTGATATCATGTTTTTCTGTTTCACCACCCATTATTACATTGTCAAGATAGGGAAATGTATCAGTTAGATTTTCCTCTCTTACAATTTCATTCATTGCATGTCGGAAAGCAGGAGCGCCATTAGTTACTCCAAATGGGAGACGGGTAAATTCTAGAAGCTGACCATTTGCTTCAAAGGCAGTATATTTTCTATCAGATTTTTTAAGCCTCATTTGATGGTAGGCACTTTTTAAATCAATGAGAAAAGATATTTATGCATGGCAAGATTTGCAACCAGGTTAGAAATCTTTGGTAATAGAAAGGCATCTAATTCTGTGTAAATATTTATGGTTTGAGAAAAGTCCACTCAAAATCTTTTTTGTGATTTTTTTTTTGTTTCATCCTTAACTACTACTACTTGTGCACGCTATGGTGACATACTGTGTTCAATAATCCCATTCTTCTGAAGTTTACCAATTTCCATTGCAATAAAATCCTCCTTATTAAAACATCTTGATTTAGAAGCAATCTGTTTTCATTTAGTTGAAATTTCTGGGAACAAGGTCGGTTCAGCTAGACAAGCAGCTTCCAAGGTAAAACAGGCAACTGTCCCTTTCACAACCAGTTCTGGCAATTGACCGCCATATTCAAATGCTACTTTGAGTTGTCGGGATTGAAATTCCTGTCCAAGAACAACATCACAACAGAGGTCTTTTATGATAGACAAACGAACAGAAGTAGAACGTGGTGCCTTCAATAAGTTTCCAGACTTTTTTTTTGTACAGGCATTTAAAATTGTCGTAGACTCTTGAGAATTCACTATATTATTGCTCTACATCTTATGAGATGACTGACAAATTTTTATGATTTCAGGTTTAAATGAACAGCTACAGCAGCAATTGGAACACACACCTACCCTGATTGTCACAGCTGGTGAAATTTCAAAAATGCAATCTGGACGTGAGGACACTTTAGAAGAATGATATGCAATTAAATTCTATTTTAAACGTGGAAAATGCCACAGAAACGTATGAAATACTTCAGACTGCTTTTCGACCATCTTGCATGAATCAAGCATCAGTTTTTGAGTGGCATAAGAGATTCAAGGAAGGCAGGGAGTCTGTGAGGGATGATGAGAGGCGTGGGAGGAGTAAGAAAGTCAATACACCAGAGTTGATAGGCCAAAGGGTTAGGGTTAGGGTTACTATGTTGAGGTTTTAAAGGAGTTCAGCAAGAGATTCTATCGGAAGAGGCCAGCACAATTCAAATCAGGTCAGGGCAATGCACCAGTCCATAACTCCATCCTTGTCACTGACTATTTGGGCTTCAAGACAGTTCCTCCCCCTCTCTATAGTCCAGACCTTGGTCCCTGTGACTTTTGGTTATTCCCTAAGCTCGGAGGCTGTCGTTATGAGACAATTGAGGAGATGAAAGAGGCTGTGACGAAGGTCAATGACACGCTCACACAAGAGAATTTCCATGGGGCCTCCCAGAAGTTGTTGTAACGGTACAACAAGTGGATTGCAGCCGGAGGAAGTTACTTCGAAGGGGACAAGAGTTTCATGTGTGTACTATCAATAAAAGTGCCTATACGAAAAAAGTCTGGAAACTTATTTAATGATCCTCGTACATAATTTATCCTTCAAACCCAGTTTAAAATTGAGTGTTAAAAATCCGTTATACTGACTATTAATATTTTCTGGGCCATAGTTACTCGTTTAAAAAAGGGAAATGCCCCCGCTTATTACAGGGATGGCAAATTACGTCATGTGCCAGACAAATACACTGTTTATGATTAGGTATAGTACCACGGAAAAAACAAGCTTTCTTACCAGCAGTGTTGTTATTTGAAGATGTAATTCTATTTTTGGTTAAATGTGGCAACGACAGTTGTTTTGGTTATCCTCTCTCATTCCACCGCGACAACTGCTACTGTATGTTGAGTCACCATGCGGTCCACTGTTGTCAATGGCTGCGAAGGATGAATTGGTGGGGGACGCAAGCCTCATAATTTTTCTGGGCTAAATCCAGCGTTAGTGCTTGTTCATACGGTGTCTGGGGTTCAATGTTTTGTTCTTAAGTAATCTCTGTTGGATAACTGGTGATGGCTGGGCCGTCTGGCATTCGTGCCGGATGGGGTATCGAAATCAATGGCAAGTTCGAGACCAAAAGGCCACCAGTTTTGACTGGGCCCCCTTCGGGTGGGCGAACTGTAACATTGACACCTTTGTCCCCCTTGTATAGCACTTGGGTCCAAGACCAGCTAGTCTCATTAGGCCCACATTGCATAAAGTGGGTTGATGAGCAGCACAGACCGCCAGGGTTCGAGCCTCGGCTCGTGCCCGACCTTCCCCTCCCCTAAATCCCCACTATAATCGGTCTTCGGGTCATTGACTTTGTGTCGAGTCCTGTCTGGTGAGAGGCAGCGACAAATATCCCATAGATAAAAGCTTCTCTCACAGCTTCGTCACAGCTTCGATTTGCTTAGCCGTTCAGTCTCTGGAGCTGTCGTCTCACCGTAATCTTTCGAAGCTTTGGAAAAAATCTTCTTGTCTTTGCTTCCTTGTAGCTATATGGTGGAGCGCAAATACTCTATTAGGTTTTTTTACGTATATTGAGTCCAGCCGCTTTAGTGACGATTCTATATCTTCGCAGGATGCGATAAACTCATAGGCTATAGGGCTTTCATAAGTGATTAACGCACGTAGTTTGTTGGGAATTTAGTTCTGGCAGTCGTCCAAATAGTTGGTGAAAATGGTACGCCAATATTACCATTCCCTGGCAGCATGTATTGAATTCGGGTCGGTGTCTAATATTCTGGGTTTATAGCCAAAATTTGAAACTGATATTTGATATTTTAATGAATAAGTTGTCAAGAATGAAGAGTAAGACTCGGAAAATAATATTAACAAAGCTTTATTCAGCAAAATACAAATGGTATCGAAAATACGTGCAAAGTGCGATTTTGAATATGGCTGACTGCCGTAATCCAAAGACAAAGACTGGACCATAAACGTTTCCGGGTATCCACCGTTGTAAACTTATTTATGACAGATAGTTTGCAATAAAACATTTGAAATATCTTTTTAGAATGATTATTTTGATGTTTGGTGTTATTTTACAAATGAAAGGCTTGTTAATCGATTCATTTGTTGAATTAAAAACAAACGCAGTAATCCCAATAAAATCTATACGTGATCAAATCGCATCGGCTGCAAAAATGAACTCTTTTCAGTTATTTCCTTATTCAACTTCGATTAAAACAAAATAGAACCAATATTCTATATAATGAATGCATTGAGTTCCTGCCATAAAGAAGTGTTTAACAACTTCGTTTTACAGGTTTTACTCTGATAGCATTGTGTCACACAATGGGAAGCAATGTAAATACCGTAGTGTAGACACACACACACACACACACACACACACACACACACACATACAAATACAAGCATTGAATGACTTGAACCAGAGAAAACAAATGGTTGTTCTATCAAAAAGGTAACTTTCTCAATGAAGTCAAAGTATAATTTTATATTTTGCATCCTAATCGCATTTCGATTGCTGCAAACTTAAGGCTTTTTTAAGTGTTGGTCGTTTTTAGTGGTCTGCTGAACATTGCTTATTAGGGGTGCATTCTTTGATGAAGCATCTTCATAAAACCAACCAGAATGACGATAAAAACCGGAAAGAATCAAAATAGAAAAATTTTAATTCAGACAGATTATTCTTTTATTTTTTTTAAGGGCAAATAAATCGAAATCCATCAAAGGTTGAAAGTTTTCATTAAAGTTACGAATAAGTGACTGCTTCCCAGAGAGTTGGACCTGACAGGGGATCAAGTTTAATGCGAGATCCTTCATCCATACACGAGGCTGCAGATAAAAATCGCTCATCTTCCCCTGGTGTAACCCCTAAGTAGTGCCTCAGAAGAAATGTCGTCATTTCTAGTTGACAATGAGAGGTTTCTAAATAACGATAAATTAAAAGATGCTTTTGTTTAAAGCAAAAATAAATACTACTTGATAATGTTTCAGATTAGCAAATGATATCTGAATTTTTGTCGTTTTATATTATCGACAAATGTTGTTGTAAACAATCAACGCCCAGATATCATCTAATGGGTGATTAAAAAAGTTCACATTTTGAAAAAAAAAAAGCGTTTATTTCGAAGACAATATCCATTAGTTCCTTGAAAGAAAAATGAGAAAAATGGGAAAGAAATGGCTGAGAGTAGAACTGAAAACCAGTTTCACTGCCGTTTCCTACTGAATGTTAAATTTTTGTAGCTGCGTCAACGTCAAAATATCTCAAGAATTTGTGGGTAATGTGATGGGTGCGGGTGTCCAAACGGGAATTTTTTTCTGAAATTCTTTCTGAAATTATCATTATTATTATCATTATTATTATTACTTTTCTTCTTACTGTAAAATGTTGACCGTATTGCTTATTTCATTAACTTGGACCTTATACAAATAAGACTTTTCTTACCTGTGTGACACGATGCGTAGCAATTCGTTTCCGTTTGTGATGGTACTATTTACCAACCCCTCCGCTCGGGCAGGATATGACACAAGGTCAATTTTTAAGCGGAGTTTAACAGGTTTGAATTCAGAGTTTTTCCTTCTCCTAGACTAGTTGCCTCACCAAGGCTGAAGAACCTAGTCCGTCCTACTATTTACCCATAGCTGGAGGGAGAATAAGGGGGTTCATACCTTTCCCAAGGGTATTTGCACGAAAGTGAACGTAATAGCGCGACTGGAGTATGAACTCGCGTACTACGATTCCGCAGTGCATCGCTTTAACCATTACACCACGAGGACACCCGTTTGTGATGGTGCCACTCAGGAGAACTCTTTATCTGTTTTGGCGCGAAACCCACACAAAGGACTGCGGGTGAGATCTCCCGCAAGACCGTAAGTGAAGGAGGGAAGGAAGGTCCGAGAGAAGACAGAGAGGGCAGTTGACAGCAGGGAAGAAAAGATCAGTCGGTTTGAGATAGCTGTCCAGAGAATAAGACAGTCGGCAGAAGGAGGCGGTGAGAAGATGAAGGTAGGGCAGAGAAGAGAGCCAATAGAAGTCAGAAAGATCACTGCTAAGACCTGTTGACCTACAGAGGCCGTGTTAACCAACGCGAGAAGATGTCAGCATTGTTAGTGACTTTTGTAGAAGTTTCGCGCAAAATAGACGCCCGCGGTAGTCTATAAATGGACGGAGAGCTGCACAAAAGTGACACATAGAATTCCTCCTTCTTGCACTTGGAGCTGACCCAAGCCCGTGTTTCTTCGTTTGTTCTTTTCTTCCACCTTCTCGGTTGTGCTTTGCGTATCTGTAAAGAAATGTGTAATACCCCTGGTTGGAAACCACTGAACGAATCACTGGCCATGAGTAGTTTGGTTTAAAGAAGATGATATAGTGGGGGTCGGCCGACAGGAGTGTTATCACACCTGAGCCGTAAGAAATAGAGATGAATTTTGTAGGGTAGGTAAATCCTATCAACTTTTTTGCTCCAAAAAGTAATTCAATCATTTAATTATTCAGTTATTTAGAATTAACCCAATTTCTCCAGTCATCACTGGTATTACTTTCACTTTACTTTCTTGGAGAGACCACAGTTTTGGCAGTACTATTGAGAGCAATCTACTTGCCAATCTTATGGCTTTTCTTCACTCCGATGTTATGATCAAAAAGAATAGCTACGTTGATCATTTGGCATCCACCGAGACCAGGGCAGGGAACTTACAATGTTCGTACGGTGATGCTCAGTTTTTCAGTCTGTTTTGAAATCCTTATCCAACAGATTTCTTGGCTTCTCTGGTTCCCCCATGACTTGAATAAGAACTTACAAATACTATTTGTTAGCTACTTTCATATTTTACAAGTAAGCTTATGAATATTTTTACTAGTGTGACGCGATGGCTGGACGTATAGTAGGTGAATAACTTAGAAAGAAACAAGTTTGTTTTAATTTCTTTGTTTGTGTATTTATTTTACTGGATATAAAATTACTACTGAAGGGCCGTTGATGGGGTTAGAAGCCACAAAAAAAGACTTCATATGTTTTTTTTTTTTTTAGTACAGCCTAAATTTAGGTCTGTCACCTCATGTAAAATTTAATATCCCGGAGTGGGGTTGTTTCGAGATTTTTAGATAAATAGCCGTCAGTCAGTCAGTCAGAGTGGTGTGTTTCATGCCCGTTGTCGAGGGAGTTTGATGAACTGGAAGCAGCACACACCTTACCAGCGCCTTTCCCACCAGCAAGCAGTCGGCGTAGAATCCATCAACCGTAGAGTCAGTATTACTGATGCCAAGATTCGACCAATCACAGCAGCCATCTTAAATAGTTTTTATCAGATTTCAATTACAAAGGTTAGTTGGGTGCGTGCTACGAGTCAGTCAGTTTGTGTGCGGGCCACGGGACAGTCGGTTTGGTTTATGCCATGAGGGCAATTCGGTCTGGTGTGTGCCATTAGTGACTTCGTGTGCTATTCACACCGAGAAAGCAGAGGTCCGTCTCACTTAAGTCTGTCGGGTTTTCAATGGACTTCCATCGTCAGTTAGGATTAGCACCTGTGTCACATGTCTGTCCCCAACGTTAAACAAAATAAAGAACGTATAAATCCATCCAAGACGTTTCACTCGTTTCTTTAATTTCATCTTGTGGACCCAGCCTGAGCCTTCAGCATTTTCCTACCGACCCCGGCAACATCGCAACGTGGGAAAACGGCCACCGAAGAAATTGTTCGAGGACAACGAACGTGGGTATCTCACTGGCCTTATCTTTTAGCATTTTACAGCCCCTTTTATGGGTCACTTTTTTTGTTCTTCTTCACAAAGTCTACATTTATGTATGGTATAAAGTGTGTTTTATTGAATTAGTATTATGTACTTCTACAAAGAAGCCATCGACTGAATATATGTACCTCTTTTCGGGTGTCCTTATTTCTATTATAAGCATTAGCTCTTTTGATCTTTTACATCTAATGTATACCTCTCAAATTTTCGATGCAACCTTTTACTTGCGAGAGCAGTTTGCTTTTCTTATATGCTTCAGATAGTAAGATTCTTCTTTTCCTCGATTTTATCCTTCTTAATTCTCATTTCTTTTGCTGTATGCACATATATATATATATATATATATATATATATATATATAAACAGACTGGAGTGGATATAAATAGACTCACATAGATAGATATATAGATAGATTGTTGCACATAAAGTAATGTATATGAGTGAATTCTGTATACATTAAGATTTTGTCTTTCACTCGTTAACTCGATTGATTTCTGTGTAGGCGATATTATTTTACTCTTTGCGAGTTTTTCACACCAGTTCTAACAGGTAGTTTTTCATGACCGAAAATCTCCTCAGATCTCCAGAATTATTTAATGTATCCCAGCCGATTTGATCTTTATTCTTCCTCTAATCTCTAGTTAACCCAGTCTCTTTTCTAGGTTCTTTCGGACTGTTCCATGGGCACCAACGGCGATGATCCACAATTTCTTCAGCTCTCTGGTAAGATCCAGATATTTGTCCGTCTTTTATTTCTTTTTATTGTTACTCTATGGTCATCTGGAATGGCAAAATGCACTTGATGACTTCTTCTTGAATATTAATACTAGGTTTGGTCTTCTGGTCGGGATTGGGACACCCATTTGTATCTCAAAATCCCAGAGAATTTCATGCGTCTCATTTTCTCGGACTGATTCTGGTTTTTGCATATACCATTGGTTAAATTTTAGTCCCTTGCACGATTTCCAGTCGATCACCCTTCCCACCCAGTCATGCCTAGACTTGTGTTCCTTTTGTACCATATCTTAACTTTTTACTTTGATATAATTGGTTCTTATGTCATCATTTTGTGCTGCTATTAATAGAGATTCATTTTCTTCATTGAACTTTCTCAATAACCATTTTCTCGTAACCATTTCCAAGTTATCTGGTATGCAGTTACCAAGTTTGCCGCTTGAAAACTTCAAATTGTTATTTTACTTCCTATTTTTGTTTTCTAGATTTTAGGATTGCTGTTTTCTTGTTATTTCTGTTACTGGCTACTATAATTACACTCTCTTTGTTCTTTATTTATTTTTTGAGTCCCTGAATAGCTGCATCCACACAGTCCTTAATTCTGGCGAAACTCCTTCCTCCTTCTTTTCTTGTTTCATTCCATCTCTTGGGTGAAGGTCTTGTGCATCGTCATCAGTTTCCTTGTTTTATGGTCTATATGCCTGAATCCTTCCCTTGTCCAGCTTACAATTATCATTATTTTACTCCTTGAAAAATTTTCCCATCACCGTTGGCTGATGGTTTTCTCTGAAGTTAGAGAGACTGTAAGTTTCCTCAAATCTCCAGGACTCAGTATTCTGGCCGATTTCAATGGAGTAGATGTTTGGATGGTCTCCACTCGTCCTCTTATTTCTGAGTCTTCCACTCCCTTTAATAATCCGTCTGGGACTGTATCAAGAGCACCAGTTAAAATTGGCATTAACGTCAATTTTATGTTGCACAGTTTTTTCGATTTCCTTGCAAGGTCGAGGTACTTTCCCTTCTTTTCACTTTCTTTCAATTTTGCAAGTTCTTTTTTTCTTTTTTCCTTTTTTTTTTTTTTTGGTTGTTGATTATTATAAGATCTGGTCGACTGGCCGAGATTAGGTGATCCGTTTGTATGTTAAAATCCCATTGGAGTTTATGTGTGAAATGTTGCTTATTAGTTGGTTAAAACGTCCGTAGAGTTATTTTTCTTCCCATTTTTGTTTCCTTGTTATTGTCGTTCCATTGGTTTTCGTGTTGTCAGTATTGTTTCTGGTGGCTGTTATCAGTCTTTCTCCTCGCTTTTTATGTAATCTTGTATTGATGCGTCAACGTTATCTTCTATACTCGCAAGTCCTCTTCCTCGTTCTTTTCTTGATACATATAATCTATCAACGTCATCTCTGGGGTGTAATGCTGGTCATTAGTTTTCTTGTTCTTTGGTCCATTTGTTTGAGCTCTTCTCTAGTCCACTTAAAGAATAGTCCCGAATATTTTTCGAGGAGAACAGTCCAGGTATTTATTCTTTTGATAAAGTTTCTGCTGCATAGTTTTGTCTCGAGTAGCTTTGTGATTCTCTTGAGATACTCTTTCGTAATTTTTTCTTTCATCTTCACTTGTTTGATGGAGTCACCTTCCATAATGCCCAAGTATTTGTAGGTTTCCTTTTCTCCAAGCGTTCTAATTTTTTCTTGATTTGGTAGTTCCATTCCGTCAGAAATCATTTGCGGCTTTTCATTACAAGCATGGCATATTTTTCTATGCCAAATTCCATTCCTATGTCCTAACTGTGTATTCTGACTGGGTGTATTAGAGTTTTCAATTCTTTTTCATTTTTTGCAAACAATTTGATGTCCATGTATATTAGGTGGTTGATCTTTTCCTGCGACTTACTAAGTTTGTATCCAGCTGTACTTTTTCTGAGTATGTGGTTAAGTGACATGATCGCAATTATTACATTTACCAACCCCTCCGCTCGGGCAGGATATGACACAAGGTCAATTCTTAAGCGAAGTTTAACAGGTTTGAATTCAGAGTATTCTTTCTCCTAGACTAGTTGCCTCAACAAGGCAGAAGAACCCAGTCTGTCCTACTATTTACCCATAGCTGGTGGGAGAATAATTGGATTCATACCTTTCCCAAGTGCTATGTGAAATGCAATCAGTCTCGTCCAGGATTTGAACTCGTGTCGCCGTGTCCATTTCCTATGATGATAACTATTACACCACGGGCATCATCGCAATTATAAATAGTAATGGTGATAATGCATCACCTTTGGATTTTCATTTCAGCAAAGCTTTTCCTTTCTGCTGTCAATTCCACTCTCCAGGTTTTCATGGTTTTCTCGATAAAGTTTATGAGTTCATTTGATATTTTGTACATTTTTTAGCAGTTCATTATCCAGCTTTGTGAGACCATATCATATGCCTTTTTGTAGTCAAGCCAGGCCATAGCTAGATTTTCCATCCGTATTGTTTCACCCTTTGTCGATATCTTTTTAATCTTCCTTCTTTCGCCATTACTTTCTGGTTTATTTCCTCAAGCTGTATTGTTATTTTTTCCTCTATTGCTTTTTTTTATTTTTGTCTAAACATGTTCAAGCGTTTTTCCTTTGTTTTATCATTTTTGCCCTGTTTTCATAGATTTGTTATTTGCGTTACCAGTCGAATTTCCCATCCAGGTTTTGACTTTTTTTATTCATGCTCTTTAAGGGAACGCTGATTTTATCACAAACTAATTTCGCTCCCGCATAGATAAGTTCATTAAATTAGGTTCTATTTTTTGTTGATATATATATATATTAGTACTTGATTTTTTGGTTTCCGTCTTGACTTTTCTCCATTCTATGTTTTTTAAATACGGTAAGGTCGTCTTTTTTCCATTCATAATTCACTTTGTAACAGAGTAGATTAGGGCGACGGAGTCGAATCTGCAAGAAATACTACTTGGCGTGGATTTAAAAAATTGGGGCAGTACGCCGACAAATCAAGAAGGAATGTTTTTGTTATCGAAATAATAGAAGATATGAAAAGCGGAATGTTTTTCTAAAGACCCAGAGATGTTTTTTTTTTTCTATAAAGCAAGGAGCATTAAGAAGCGAAGATTTTCGAAGAATAAATTTAGTACATTTATTTTTTTAAAGAGTGGTGTAATATATTGTCACATGAGAAGGAAGTCGAGAAATATTGTTAAATTTCTGGCTAGCAGAAAAATTACAAAAACAGTGAAATAGATTTTTCTAACCAGAGAAAGAAAGAAAGAAAGAAAAGAAAGCAAGTGTCAGAGAATCATTAGCCAAAATAATAAGTCGAATAGGAAGTGAGATCACAGAGGGGTCTGGCCAATGCAAACCACTGGCCTGAGAAAAAATCAAACCTTGCGAAATAGAAGGTTTTGATCTAATTTTGGAAGTATGTAATGAGAATACTTAGTGAGTCTAAAGGACTAAGACTGACCATGGACTTAGACTGACCGCCGCAAGATAGGGGCTAGATTCCCAAACATTTTGCTTTGTATTTTCGGGGTATGGGGCATCGAAATAACTACAATTATTTCATGATTGTTAACTTTCTTTTTTGTTATTAAAAACATTATTATTTTATTATTCAACTCCGTGTTTGTTCGTTATCTGGACTTCAACTTTTTATTTTTATTTTTATTTTTTTTATCATTGAATGATCAGCCGGTCCGGTTATTTCAGCTTTCAGCGTAAACACTGGATACAGTTGTTTGAATATAAAATTCACGGCGTGGGCCGACGACGGATTCAGCAGAGATTTAATCTCCCACCTGGGAGAGTCAGACGTCTAGTCGTCGAGTGAACTCCACGGCAGACCCTGAGTGAACCGGACGGATGATATTTTTTTAATTTATTTTTTGTTCATGGATTAGTGTTTGCTTTGTGTTGTTTGGGTGTGTAATATTTCTATTTTCAGGAGTTGGCAGTTCATTTCGGTTAGACTGTTCTTGTTAGTCAATACTTGCTGCGTCTGTTATTGTATTAGTGTCTTCTTTTCTGATGTATTTCTAATATTTCAAGATCCAACCTTTCTTGATTATTGTCCTAACTTGGTCAGCGAGTCTTTGCTTTTTGACTGAAAACTAGCGCATTCTTGTCAGTTCTCTATCATCTTTTTTCGGTATCCTCTTAGTGTAGGATTGGTCCAAAAATAGCAGTGTAGTGCAAGATGGCTGGCTTCTCTAGTCCGTGTTTTGTGTTTGCATCTCTGATTCGTGTGATTCCTTAGATTGTCGTTCGTGTACCTGAAAAAAGAACAGCTAACATTCTTAGGCTGACGATCTGGTCTCCCATGTTGGCTATCAGGAGAGCATCTGCCGTTCATGACACTCAGGCCTGTTTCCTGGGTTCCATGTTGCGTTGTATTTTGATTCGACATTTTTATCATGGGTGGTTTATTGAGGCGATACCAGACCCAGGGGTTGTTTAAAATCTGCGCACCTGACACAGACATGACCTAGTTTTCTTAAGTAAGAGAACTCTTAAGGGAGCCACACATTAGACAAAAAGACACAATTGCTGGATTAACTTCATTAGTTGTCGCCACACTTGTAGATGAGTAGCAGTAGTTTTCTGACTGAACTGTTTGATCCTGGCCGTTGACCGGTGGGATTCATCAGCCCAGCATCAGGTGAAAAAAAAACGTTGGCTCAGCGATGGGTTCATTTGCCATCGTTCATATGCACCATGCTGCTTCCCATGGTTTTTGATGTTAAAAAAACTACACACTCCTTTTCCTTTCTGCTTTCATTTTTTCCTTTTCCTTTCTCCCGCCCTACCCTTATATTTCACAAGGTTTAACTTGGTAAAAGTTAACATTTATGCTATTTTTTAATTCATCGGATAGTTGTCATATGTGCATGCGCTAATTAAAGCAGTCGGCTAATGGATACTCGTTATTGTAAGATTAAGCCCTGTAAGTATCATTTCTATCTGGTTATTTTAAGTCTATCAAAAAATAACGACAGAAAACCATGCATATTAATACTAACAATTTAAACGAGAGTAAATTTACCTTTTTTTGCTTTATATACTTGAACAGACAATAGACATTCCAATTGAACAATTACTACTATCAAACCGACAATCGATAATAATAATAATGATAATAATAGCAACAGTGACAGAAAACCACGCATGTTAATACCAATAATTTACTTTCTTCTGGTCGTTTGTATAGGATTACTGAAGAAATGTCCACTTCCGTCGACTATTTCTCGCTTTGACTTTAGTTTTTATGCCACGTGTGTGAACCGCCTTTTCCTCCCCTATCTTTTTTATAAGTGAGCAGACAAGGGAAACTCCAATATTATTATTATTGTTATTGCTTGAGAGTTTTTCACATGAGCAAACTTGCACAATACCTAGTGTATCACCTTGTCCACTCAGTCGTGTCTATTCTTATACCGCTTGTGTTGATTTGCTGCATTCGCTTATCATGTGATTGATCGTTTCGTCTCAATCACCACATAACTTACATTTACTGTTTTGTTGCGTCTTATCAATTCTTACTTTGATATGATTGGTCCTTATAGTGTTGTTTTGTGCTGCTATGAGAAAAGACTCCGTTTCTCTCTTAAGGATTCCCTTTATTGGCTACGTCCATGTTTTCTCGTGTGAGAAATTGTTTATTAGTCGCTTAAAACGTCCATAGAGTTGGTTTTCTTCCCATTTTTGTTTTCTGGTTATTGTCGTTCGGTTGGTTTTCGTGTTGTCATTATGTAGTTTTCGAGTCATCGAATTGATGCGTCAACACTGTCTTCAATGCTCGCAAGTCCTCTTCCTCATTCTTTTCTTGATACATAAAGTCAGTCAACGTCATCTCTGGGATGTAATTCTTTATGCATGGTCATTAGTTTTCTTGTTCTTTGATCTATTTGTTTAAGTTCTTCTCTGGTCCACTTCAAGAATAGTCTCGAATATCTTACGAGGGGGGCAGCTATTATTATTATTATTATTATTATTATTATTATTATTATTATTATTATACTCATTGAGGGTTTTTACATCAGCGTTAGCAGATAGTTTTCCACTGGAGTCTGACTGACAGCTAATCTCCTCAATTCTCCAGAACTCTTTTCAGTATTCTCGCCGATCTCAACTATTATCATTATTACTTAGGGGAAATAGTTTGTGAGTTCGAATTCCAGTCACTCGATTAGGTTCACTTTCAAACTAATATCCTTGGTAAAAGCATGAACCCCCTTATCCATCTAGCTATGGTTTAAATAGTACCACGACTAGTCTTCTACAACGAGTGCTTGGCCATTTAATAAACCGCTAAGTTTAATATGCCATTAAACATAGAAACCAGAACTTATTATCATTATTTTACTCCTGGGAGAGGTTTTTTTTTTGCATTAGCATTAGATGGTGGGCTTTCAAAGGATTTTGAGTGAAAGCAAGTCTCCTCAGGGCTCTTGGGCTCTTCTCAGTATTCCAGCCGATATCAACTATGCTGTGGTCAAGATAGTCTCGATTCTTCTACCTATTTCTATTCCCTCAAATCTTTTTCCAAGCCTTTAGACCAAGTACACCAACTACAATTGGTACTACACTCACTATCATGTTCAATAGTTTTTATAATTCTCTGACAAGATTCAAGTATTTGTCCATTTTTTTTTTTTTTTTGCTTAATTTTATTTTGACTCTGTGGTCCGCTGAGACGACAAGATCAGTTAGAGGAAAAATTCTGTTTTTCTTGTTAATCTACCGGCCGAGATTTGGTGATACGTTCGGATCACAAAATGTCAGAGAATCATTTGCGTCTCATTCTATAAGACAAATATTATTATTATTATTATTATTATTATTATTATTATTATTATTATTATTTCAATCCTTGAAAGTTTTTCACACAAGCATTAGCTGGTTGTCGTTCTCTAGAGTCTTGATGACTGTGAGTCCCCTCAGGTTTCCCTGACTCTTCTGAGTATTATGGCCGATCTAAACAATGCAATCGTCCGGATGGTCTCGATACTTCCTTTCATTTCTAGTTCCTCCAGGCTTTTTTTCCAAAACATTCGGAATTGTTCCTAGCTCGCCAACTATTATTAGTATCACCGTCACCTTCCCGCTCCACAGTTTTTTCAACTCCATGGCAAGATCCAGTTACATGTCACTCTTTTCGCTCTTTCATTTTCACTTTATATCTTCGAAGGTCTTCTGACATTCATCTGTCCAACGGAAGCTATTTCCTTTCTTTATTAGATCGGTGAGAGGTGTTGTTCTCCCAGAGAAGTCATTACAAAATTTTCAGTAGTACCCAGCCATTCCCAAAAATCTGAGTCCTCGGATAATTTTCGGGGTTGGGTACTTTAGTATATCACGGGTTTTGGCTTCCCATATTTTACTATATGACCCAAATATTTGACTTCTGCCTTGCCGAAATCGCTTTTCGACAAATTGATAACTAACTTAGCCAACTTTAATCTCTGAAATACCCTTTCTATAGTCTCGATATGCTCCTCCCACGTATCACTATAGATCACTATGTCGTCAATATAAGCGTCCACACCGGATATTCTGGCTAGGCACTTATTCATGAGTCTCACAAATGTCGCTTGCGAGTTCCTCATGCCAAAAGGAATTACTCGATACTGGTATGCTCCTTCTGATGTCACAAACGCAGATATCCGCTTGGCCCTCTCTGTCAGGAGTACTGCTCAATAACTTTTAACAAATCGCATTTAGTAATATATTGCTCCTTCCCTATTTGGTCAATACAATCTTCCATCCATGGAATAAGGTGACAGTCCGCCTTTCTGATAGCGTTCACCCGCCTATAGTCGGTACAGAACCTTGTGATTCCGTCTGGCTTATCTAACAAAACGCAAGGTGAGGCCCACTCGCTTTGACTGAGTTCTATTATCCCATTTTCGAGCATATACTCCACTTCCTCCCTGAGGACTTTCAACTTTCTCAAGTTCAGTCTATAAGGATGCTGTTTTATAGGCCTCGTGTCAGTTGCCTCATGAGTAAGTACATTCGTGCTTCTAGGCACATCTAAGAATAGTTCTTAATACTTCTGAATGAGTGTAATTAATTCTTCTCTCTCTTGCACGGGCAAATATTTGAATTTTTCTTCCATGACATTCAAGACTGCCGAATAATCTAATCTGACAGATGGATCCTTCCCTGTCCAGGTTTCTTTTTCAGAGTACCCTTCCTCATACTTCTGGACTGTTTTTTGCACTGCCATGACCGGCTTATTTTCAGATCACCTCACATAACCCTTATGTGGCAAGTTCTGCTTTTCCCGTGGTTCTGCCCCTTGTGTTTTCTGCCGGGTCACTACCGCCTACATTTTTGTCCTGCAATTCCTTCTCTCCGCCTCCTTCCTCGGACTCCGAGCTGCGTACTGCCATCTTTCCTTCACGGGGTATATACTTCTTCCCCCTACGCCGTTTCCTAGTAATAAAGATATAACCTTAAACGGCAATTTTTCTACCACCCCCACGGTGATGGGTCCTGACTTCCATCCGGATCTCAAGTTGATTTTATACTGAGGGACTTTCACTGGTTCGCCACTGATCCCCGTTATAATCACAGTTTTATTTAAACTGTTTCTCGTGCCCTCAGGTATGCATCTTCTTAACATAAGGGACTGTGATGCCCCTTGTGTCTCTCAAAATATTTATGTCTATCTCTTTATTTCTCTTTGGGTCCCATACAAATCGTCGTGACACAAGTGGACGATGGATCTCCTCTATTGAGAATTACCATGACCATGAAATCCGGGGAACAGTTACGCACGACATACGGAAACACAGGACCGCTGTTTCGACCTTATTAGGTCTCATCAGCAGTGTATTCCGTGATCTCCACCACTGGAGATCGAACCAACAACCACAGATTGCAGAGCTGAAACTCTACAACTGAGCCACACAAGTGACGCCAAATTAACTAGTCATGGCAATTGCGCGGCCTAATTAATTTGGCCACGCAATCAATGAGGGTTGGGTCCTCTTAATTCCACGGTTATCCCCTCGTATCTCGCTGTGTGGGTTTAATCCAGACTTGTTACCGACTTTCCCCATCAAGTCACCTCTTCTTCTCTCTTTCTTATGAGTAATAACATATTCATCTGCTGTCGCCGTCATTTTGTAACTTGTCACTAATTTCCTCTCGTCTTTTAACTCGTCGGGGACAGTTCATGAATTCTTCCATGAATATCAACTGTTTTAACTTGTCATCCTCCTCCCCAACATTCTTAGAGCTATACCATCTGTCAAACTGTCCCTCTTTATTCTTAATAAACTTAAGGTATGATTGACCTTCGCCTTTTTTATGGCCTCTGAATCTCTGGCGATAGGCTTCAGGCACTAACTCATCATTTTTCAGAATAGTTGCTTTGACTATATCATAGTCTGCGCAATCTTCTGTTGACAGTGCTGCGTAGGCTTTCTGGGCCTTGCCAGATAAAACGGTCTGTAACAACATGGTCGAACATCGCTTGGACCATTCCATATTTAGGGGGATTCTCTCAAAATTGGCGAAATATTCATCTATGTTAACTTCTGCGAATTTCGGAACCAACCGTACTTGTTTAGTTATATCAAACTCTCTATTATTATCTCCCTGGGTTGTTCTTGCGATGCTTCATTCTTTAAGCCTAATCTCTTGCTCAATCCGAGCCTTTTCCAATTGCAACTTAGCCTGTATCCTCACTTTTTCTTGTTCAATTTGCGCTGCCGACATGTCCGTTGACTCAATAGGAAGGTCATCTAACGCCACTTCCCCCAAAATATACTCATCTATCATACGCTCCGTGACGATTCTAATTATTTCATTTTTCCTCATTGACTTTTTTTACACCTAATTCTATCTTCTCCCCATCCCTATTAGTTCTCTTTTTCTCAATAACTCTAGGTTTTCTGGGGCAGGCTTCTTAAGGAAATTCTCTACTCTCTCCCTTTTGGATTGTCTATTTGACTGCGTCACTACCCGCGCTTTCAGTTTTTCAGAATGACGATCCCGGATTGAGCCCTCATAAACTATGCCACGAAACTTAAATTTGACTATCCCCAGAGTCCAAATTCATAACACACCAATCAGGTCCCCATATTGGCTATTAAGGAAGCACCTGCTGATCATGATCCTCATATCTTCCATCTCAGTCCCATGTTGATTTGTATTTATATTTCCATTATGGTTATACCAGACGCAGTAATTGATTATTATCTGTGCTTCCGTCACCGATGTCTTCTGGTATCCTTTCAAAGAAAAACAATTTTACGTGGATCACAAAAAAATTACGTCTTTAAAATTTGTAAGTTTTAACTTCATTAAAGTCCGCATATCCCCTTTTTAATATTCTGATTTTGTAGATTGATCTTATTCTTTACTTTCTTAAATAATCTACGACAAAGATTTTGCCTTTTTACTCTTCCAATTATCCTTTTCTTCATATATCACAATGACTTTATTCGGTGCTTTGTTTTTTGATACAGTGAAATATCAAATATTTGCAAAATTTAAACAATATAGTTTTCAATTTTTTATGCATTCAAATATTTATTGAAATATTGTTAGTTTCAGCTTGTAATATAATGGCCGAGGGATTTCGTTTTATGCCTTTGGGTTTAGTGAGGCAGAGAAACTTTCGGCTCAGTACATGGGTTACTTAAGTGCAGCATTAACACAGGTGTTCAAGCGCGCGCGTGCGGAGGGGACATGTCACTCAGAGATGTCACAATAGCCCAAATGGGAAACGGGACTAGCTAGTGCGAATGACGTCACGCACCGGAAGCGCGCGGAGGATTTGGGGATTTTGAAAAGGTCAGTGAGTTGAGTTGAGACCAGCCTCGGGAGAAGACGGTTGACTTTCGCTTGCTCGCGGAGGCCTTGGGCAGGTATCGCACGAGATGGGGGGGGGGGGCAGATGAAAAAGCCAGAATAGAAAGAATGTGTATCTCTCTCCTTATGTCGAAGAACCTTTAAACTCAAAGGTAATAAAAAGTTTCGTACCTGAACAAAGAATTCGTAAGTGTTTTTCGTGTTTCGAGATTCCTATGTTCTATTTATATATGTTACAGACATTCGATGTACGTTTCACACATAGCCATATCATGGCTATGGTACATATACATATTTGGTGCCAGAGCTGGGCATGTCGTTCATGGCATGGTTACGACTGGGTTATCAAATAGACGATCAGGCTAAGAACATAGGATCTATTTCAAGCGGCTTGTTCAAGCGATGGAAGGAGGGAGAGAAAACACAAAGCCCCCAGAAGAAAGAAACCAGAAAAAAGCTCAACACCGAAAACAAGAAGAAAAAAATGCGGCGCCCCAAGCAGAAAAGGAAAAGAAAAAAAAAGAAAAACTGCTCAACTCCAAGAAAAATAAAGACAGGAAGAAAAGAAAAAGAAAAAGAAGGCGAGCGGAAAATGAAAAAAAAGAAAGATCGCAACCAGCGAAGTCAAGAAAAAAGGCATGAAAAGAAAAGGAAAAGAAAAAGGTATTTGCTCATTGTGAAAGTCATTGATTAATTTATGAATAGAAGTTGAATAATTGTAAAAGATAGAATTGGAAATAATTTTTTTTTAAATATGTGTGAGCCCTAAGCATAGAAAAATGACAATTACTGCTATGTGTAATATTGTATCGTAGTGAGGGAGAGAAAAAGAAAGAGAGTAAGGAGGACACATGCAGACAGGTGGCAGAAAAAAGGAAGGAAAGAAATATGGCCACTGTGTGGACAGATATATTGAGTGACGTTTTTATAGCAAACAATTTTTATGAATGAAATTTTATAGTAAACAATATTTTCATAAATGAATTTTATAGTAGACGGGGTTTTGTGAGTAAAATTTTGTAGTAACTTGTCAGTGGTCCGAGCAAAATAGTAATTGGAAACTAGCATTTTAATCCGAGAGAGGGAATTTCGGGAGAATCGATGGAGTTTTCCGAAGATTTCTCATGTCTGTAGTTAAGACGTTTGGGACAGGTTTCGATATTTGTGAAGTTGGCAGAATCGATTTTGGGTGCTGGTGGAATCAGGCCAGATTTTTTGTGGAAGTTGTTGATACCAACAATTGGAGACATGGATAATGTCTCGGACTTTTCATAGTCCGCATCGACTGGAATTGTCTCGAATAATCTCGCCATAGGGGCAGAGCAACTAAGAGACAGATATTTTTGGTGTGTCTGATGAGGCAGACGGATATTTTATGAGTTCCCCCCAGGAGTGGGGCTATGAGGTTTTATTGGGAAAGATATTCGGAAACAGGGGTTTGGAGATAATTAAGATATGCGCGGAGTTTGGGCGATCTCATTGGATGTGTTCGGAGAATTCATGGACTCGATTTTGAAGTGTTTTGAGGGGGAAATTTTGTTGGCTGAATTAATAAAAGTTTGGGTGGTTTAGGAGAGAACACCCGGGATATTGTAAGGCAAAAAAGAAAAGAAAGGAGATAAGAAAGAAGGGTACTCGTAAGCTGTTGAAAAAAGGAGAGATAAACCGTTTGACGGTGGTCAAAAGTTGAAAAAACAGGGAAACATTTATCTTGGTTTGATTACCAGCTATGCTTTGTAGTGGAGGGTTAAAATGTGTACATTAATTAATGACAGAGATTACTTGAGTAGGAGATATAAAGTTAGAAGTAATGAGTACGGATGTAGAAGGAAAGCAAAAGTGTAAAAGACATAATGAGCAATTGACCTGAGAGTGAAAAAAATTAAAAAAAAACAAGTTAAAGACTGAAAAAAAAGATATATACATGCCGAACCAGTGACTGTTGGGAAAAAAAACAAAACAAAAAAAAAAACAGAAAATATGGTTGAAAAAAGAAAAAAAATGAAAAAAAAAAATGAAGGACAATACGGACACTTATTTTCTATGACTTTTGAGTTTGGGACTGATGCGTGTTTTTTGTTGTATTGTTTTGTTAAAATTGTAATACTGAAAATTTTGTTGATCAGTTCGACATGAGGAAGAGCGGCACATTAGTTTAGGAAAATAATTTGTCATCATCCATAACAAATGATTTTATTTGTAAAGGCAAAGGCATGTAATATAATGGCCGAGGGATTTCGTTTTATGTCTTTGGGTTTAGTTAGGCTGAGAACCTTTTGGTTCAGTGCATGGGTTACTTAGGTGCAACATTAACACAGATGTTCACGCGCACGCGGGGAGGGCAAACGTGTCATTCAGAGATGTCACAATAGCCCAGATGGGAAACGAGGCTAGCAAGTGCGAATAACGTCATGCACCGGAAGCGTGCGGAGGATTTTGGGATTTTAAACTCAAAGGTAATAAAAAGTTTCGTACCTGAACTAAGAAGTCATAAGTGTTTTTCGTGTTTCGAGATTCCTATGTTCTATGTATATATGTATATGAACATTATATGTCCATTTTGCATATCCATATCGGGCTATGGTACAAGCTTACCGATTACTAAGTCATCTAACATCAGTTATTCATGGTCTTCTTAATAATTCTATCTACGCCCATTCCGCTTACAGACTATGTGTCCACTAATTGAACAAGATGCCTAGATGGTCTCGATTCTTCTTCTGATTTTCAATTCGTCCAGCCTTTTTTCTAATCCCTTGAGGAACTTTCCAAACGCTCTCACAACAATTTGTATCACCTTTATATTCCACGGGTTTTTTTTTTTTGGCTCTGTAGCCATATCCAAGTATTTGTTTATCTTTTCGCGCTCTTTTATATTCACTCTGTGGTCCAGTAGAACTGCAAAATCCACTAGATGACAAGTTTGTTTTTTTTTCTCGTGAATTAACACTGTTAATTGATAATGGGAAGAAATACATAGAAAGATAAAATCAATAAAAAATCTTTCCGAAGTTAATAGAAAATTCTCTAAACAAGGAGATTTATTAGAAATAACACGATGGGATCGTTATCGGCTATCTTGTAATAGAAAAGATAAAGATGAAAATTAGCAAGAATGAGGACTTTACTAAGTATGAAAAATCATCATAATGCTTTAAGTAAGCAAAATGAATATGAAAAATTGGTAATGAAAACCTGAATCATGAAATTAAGATTGTTAAAAATTTTAAATACAATTGTAAATCTTAATTCAAACATGGGAAATCAAAAACTAAAATTCACAAAAATGTTTGTTCAGTAAAAATGAATCAAGAAACATACCACCTGAAATAGTAAGTGTACAAGCAATATTTTTTACTCTCTTCAATCTTTCGAAGAGTTTTGTCCACTGCAGAAAGGAGGATTCATAAATGAATTATGGGAGAACTATAAGAGCTAAAGATAAAACTACTATTATCCAAGTTGGATGTTGGTAAAAATATGTGACCTGATGATATACATTCTGAAATATTAAAATACTTATCATCAAATTAGAGTTCTATCTATGTAATAAGTAAATTATTTGAAAAATGTACAGAATATGAAATGATTCCATATATTTGGAAAATAGCAATTGTAATACCACAACATAAAAAAGGTTCAATACATTTAGAAAGTATTCACCGACCAGTTTCTCTAGGATATATCTTTGAGTAAGGTTTTCGAAAAATTGATCAGAAATCACATTAAATTTTATTAGGGAAGATATAAATTGTAATCAACATGGTTTCCTCAAGGGTAAATCAACATTATCTAATATTTTGGAAAGTATTGATATTATTAATGTATATTTGATGGGAGGGGATAAGGCGAAAGGAAAACTGGGAGGTGATCTAATTGAAACTTTCAAAATAATTGATTGAATTTCTAATTATGGTAGACATTTTTTCAATATTTCTCCTCGAACTGGAGATTTAATGTTAAGAAAGATTTCAAAAACAAAGTCTACTGATCAAATGGATTTGCTTATCGAGTAATAAATTTTTGGAATAAACAGTCAAAACATGTAACACTACCAAGGTACAAATTGACGGTTATAACGTTAGGGTTCTCAAATAGATGTTTGTAACTACTACACCACATAGACACTTGACCCATTAGGGTTCTAACGGATTTATGAGTGTATCACCACGTCTTAAGTGTCAGTCGGACCCTCGCTGTAACCTCACTGTGAGAAAAATGGACGAAGACGCAAAACACCGTCTTGGTTCGCTAATACTAAAGTTTATTCGTTAATACTCTTCTAAGTAGTCGTCGAGAAAATAGAAACAGCGTATGAAAAATGAGTCGACCACTTTAACTCGAGAGAGGGATAAAACGTCGTGAAGGGAGAGAGAGCAGACATAGACCTTAATATTATCTTTCTCGTTTTCTGTTGTCGTTCTCGCACGTGCTTGTTCGGTAATTCCGTCTTCACAGCTTCGCGGAGTTCACCCAAAATGGGAGCTATAATTTTCAGCCGTCTTCACATTATCACGTCTCGTACCCAACTAACTCTATCCTCTTTTCTATCCCGCGTCCACTCACCGAACAGTTTTTCCGTTTAAGTTTCTTCCAGCTCACAAGAATCCGTCGCCGATTTGCTGCTGATAAATTTCTATTCTTAACCCTAGCGTCCGCTGCTATTCCGACCTATACCTTCCTATTCGCTTCTTCCTTATAGCTTCTCTCTCTCTCTCTCTCTCTCTCTCTCTCTCTCTCTCTCTCCACCAAAACAAAACAGCAATCAAGTCTTACAAAGCGACTTGAAAGATAAATAAAGAAAATATTGATGAAAGAAAGGAGACTTAAAAATACAGAGACAACGTCAAGAAATACAAACAAAATTCCTAATAAGCGAAAGCAAATTTTACCAACTATTACGAGGACAATACACCAGCACAAATCAATAACCGGATGCAAAAATGCAAAACAATTTTGGAGTAAAATATAGGAACAGAAATAACAGAAGAGAAAAACCAAATGGATAAATAATTCGGGAAAAGAATTACAAGGGCTCGAAGAAGGTTCTAAGACGATGATACACCTGAAATCGTTCAGATCAACACTGAAACACCTACCGAATAGGAAAATGCCAGGCGATGATGGCATACATGGATTCTGGTTTTAAAAATTCACATCCATCCACGACTGACAAGCTCTTCAACAAAGAAGCCTAAAAGAAGCAAATATACCCAAATGGATAACAAAGGGAAAAGCTACCCTGGTTGTATATTGTTAGAGTTTGTATTAAGATTTCCAGTTCATTTTCGTTTTTGGCAAATATCTAGACATCAACCATAAACATAATTTTTTTAATCTTTTGCGCTAACTTTGTAAATTTGGAGCCTCTTGTGCATTTCTTTAGAATGCTATTGAGTCGCATCATTGCTAAAGCAAATAGCAGTGGCGAGAAAGTTTTCCTTGAAGATACCTCTTCTAGAGTTTGTCCACTTGCTGCCTATTCCACTTACCAGTTTTCCATGGCTTTTGTGATGAAGTTAATGACTTTATAGGATATTTTGAACCTTTTCAGATATTGCACTCCAATACTATACCAAACTCCTTTCATGCCCCCAAAACCCTGCCTGTAGCTGCTTAATGGAAATAAGAAACAAAAATCTGTTGGAAAATAAAGCAAAGTCAATCAAACCATTTAATGTAAGAATTCAATCCCTCCTAGATGAAATCAAAATCAATCCCAAATTATAATACAATACTATCCACCCCTAAATATCACCATGGGCCATATATCAACTAATTCCTCAACATTCAAAACAACTTCCCAGATCACCACCACATCTATACAAATGGGTCCAAACAGGAAATGAAAGTTGGTTGTGCTGCTATCTTCCAAAACCAAGAACAGCTAAAGTGTCTCCAAAATGAATCATCAATCTCTAATGTAGAAATAACCTAGCCATGAATATTATAGCTAACCACAAATCCTCTAAATTTATCGTCCACTCAGACTCAAAATCAGCCCTTCAAGCTCTACAGAACAAAATACATCAACTCCTTTCATCACAAGACTCCAAGACAAAATGAACACTCTTTCTAAAAATAATAGCATCATTCTCACCTGGATACCAAGCTATATTGGTATACATGGAAATGAAAGGGCAGACATGCTGCAGAAACGCATTCCTGGCAGACATATCCAATTCACAAATTCCATAAACTGACCTAAAACTACTCATTAACAAATTCATCTTTAACAAATGGCAAAAATCTTGGAATGATCAAGCACAGAACAAGCTCCACCGTATACAAGATACCAGAGGTGAGTGGCCGGCAGGCTACTGAAGAAACAGAAAAGTGATACTCTCCAGATTTCATATTCGTCACATCCACATTACACCTCTCAAACCTCGTAGAAAAAGGAGAAAAAATCCTCAACGCGGATAGTACCCCTCACAATCAAACACATTTTCATAAACTGTGACAAGTTAAAACAAATTCACCCCAAATACTACTAGACTAACAACTTACAGAGCCTCTTCAAAAACACCTAACCAGAGGAAATATTGAGCTTTCTAAAAGAAACCAACCTCTTCATCAAAATCTAACCGAATATAATAAAAATCCATACCCTAAACCCTAAAACATACACAAAAGACAAAATCAATCTAACCCGTTTTTCATTAAATGGCCTACATTGGTTGATGTGCTGTTGAACAAAGCTCAAAATCTAACTCTACATTGTTTCTGTTATACTGCGTTAACACAAGGACATTAGTGTGTGCTGCTATTTAAACAGATTCCTTTTCTCTTCCTGGTCATATCCATGTTATCTTATGAACTGTAAAAACAGCGCGATATATTGAGATTTTTATGAAAACAACATGCCTAAGATGCTCTTAGTGCAATTTTTTCTTCCATTAGTCAACTTAATGATAATTTTGTGGGGTATGCATTCGCACTGAAAGTCATTTTTAATAATCTAAATTCTCATCATAATGCAGATATTTATGAAATAGAAATTTCTTGCAAAATAGAAGCATCAAAATAATCACAGACCACTATGTCAACAGGAACCCAAAGAGTTCAAACACCGTCTGCTTTCATATTAAAAAAATTCAAATCCAAAATAAAACAATTTGGAATTCTTTAAACTGCCGTAAAACTAAGTTCATTCAAAATGGTACTGATCTTATAGAAGTGATGATCTGTTTTCCGAGAGTAAAAACTCTTCGTATCTTTTTGCAATGGTATTTTGGGAGTTTATTTTTTCTTTAACCAAATTCTGAAACATTTCGATTAATGACAAATGAGTATCGGTAATTTCTCGAGAAGATTCTTCAATTTACAAATCACATTAACCATTGAATGTTTTGTGGAATATTCCATTTTTCAAATATGAACTAGATACTTTAAAAAATTTAAATTAACGTGACTGGTTAGTTTTTTAAAGTGTTCCTCCATAAACTGCTTATTCTCAAAATCTCTATATTGAATGCAGAATTTCCCATTGGGAAAACTTTATCCTATTTTTGAATTAGCTATTTTAGATTCTAATATAATGTTGATGAAAAAATAAGAAAGTCACCTTCTCTCCTTCTGTAACGTAGACTAACATAAGACACAAGGAATTTTTTAAAAGATAAAGATATTTATATTAAAATTCGATTCATTAAATTACAAAAAGAAAGAAAAAGTTCTACTTGAATGGAAAGTTAATTACAATGTAAAAATGTTTGAAATTTCTTGAAAAGATAAAAATATTCATAAAGGTTTTAAGGAAAATAAAACCCTCGAAGAATTTACCTTTAATTGTCGTTTAAAATAATTCTTTCTTTTCCTTTTAAACTATTCTTTAATTGCAAGCTTTGATAACCAGCTGATCATCATTTTTCAACGTCTTCATCGTTATTAGGGTGTAACCACACTGATTGCAGAGATCTGTTTTCGATAATTTTCGTTAATTATCGACACTGCGATTAAATATCTGGCACAAATAACTTTTTAAATACCTATCATTATTCCAAGAACGAGACAGCATTTGGGAATGGCCTGTTCAGTCGGAGTGACTTACATTGTACTCGACAACCTTTCAAAACAAAGCGTTAGTATTTAAGATATTATCTCCGTAAATAATCTACTTAAACTTAATCGCGCTACTGTCGAAAATTAGGATAAAAGAAACGAATTAAAGAAAAAGTTAGGTTTACTAATAATAGTGGAATAGGCAGAGCGTAAACAGATTTGTCGAACTCAGATCAAGTGCATTGTTCAATATTGATTTTTAGAAATTGGAAACATTTTGAAAAATTATCACATCACCTCCCACTACCCCCTGACAAAGGAGGTAAGAATCATAACAGCGTGAGTTGTGTGGCACTTTGAATTAAAAAAATCCTTAAGAAAAAAGATTGTCTTGTCCATTCTTAAAATTATCCCCTCTCTCTCTCTCTCTCTCTCTCTCTCTCTCTCTCTCTCTCTCTCTCTCTCTAATCAGCTAATTCACATCATTTCACTAGTTGTCAAAAGAATCATGTTTTCTGAATTCCTGTTGTCTTGTTGCTAGTAACAGGATTCCCAATTGACGATTGTTATGAATTTGAATCCAGGGAATAGTCAAATTCATGTTTTACTCATAAATATAGATTCTCTCTCTCTCTCTCTCTCTCTCTCTCACACACACACACACACACACACACTCTCTCTCTCTCTCTCTCTCTCTCTCTCTCTCTCTCTCTCTCTCGTTTCCCTCGTAAACCAGCAGAAGTAGACGAGAAGTCTGACGAGGTGAATTCTAGTCACATTCGCGTGCTGATTGACAGTCAAGTTTCCCAAATATGGGTGTATGAACTGGCAAGCAATAAGAGACCTATTTGAAGTTCTCGTGATACGAGGCAGTGGGAAGGTCGAATCTGCAAAGAGGAAAAACCGGACAAGTCGGTTGGCCAAGAGATCTCGTAACAGACAGACGTGTCTGTGGTGCAAAGAGTAAACTCTCTTCCACAGGCCAGCTCATATGAGAAGATTAAAATGCCGTCAGAAAAAGATAATAAATACATGATTATTTAGTTCGTTGACAGACAACAACAAAAACCAGAGAACAAGAAACGATTTGTTGATGTGCTAAGAAAGAAAGAAAGAAAGAAAGAAAGAAAGAAAGAAAGAAAGAAAGATTAACGGTCGGTGAAACTCCACACCAGAAAAAAAAGAAAGAAAAATAACGGTTGGTGAAACATGACACCAAAAAAAAGAGAGAGAGAGACATATATATATCAAGAGATAAAAGAAAAAGAGAGAGAGAAGTAAGATAAGCTTTCGTTTTAATGTTGTTTCATCTTTTTACTTAACCCGTTCTTACCGCACACAAAACATATAAAAAAATGTTGTACACATCACCACAAGAAAAATTATGGGTAAATTGTCCCCAAATTGTTTGAATATAAACATTTTTATTTTTGTCACTAAGACTTTATTTTGGGGAGTTGATAATCGAATAATTTATAATCTAAATTGCACATCTCATGTTGTCTTCATTTTCGGCTGGTTCGAAAATCTGTGTCATAGTTTTCCCTGTTCGCTTGTGGTTGAATGACATCCCAAAATAGAATATTGTTCGACCAAATACCAGCAATACGCTTAGCGTTATTCGGGCAATAGACGTAGGTAAAACGGTCGGGACTAAAAGCTTGTTACCTTCACCGAGAGCAAACCAGTCGGAGATGTTAGTATTTAAGATATTATCTCCGTAAATCGTCTACTTAAACTTAATTGCGCTATTGTCGAAAATTTGGATAAAACAAATGAATTAAAGAAAAATTTATGTTTACTAATTATAGTGGAATAGGCAGAGCTTAAACAGATCTGTCGAACTCGGGTCTGGTGCATTGGTCAATATTGATTTTTAAAATTGAAAACATTTTGGAAAAATGTTCTGATTTGTTTTATGGACGTACGCTCGGCTATTGCAGACTTCATAAACTTTCTCATCCAATTCGAATATACTTTTCGTTTACATGATTCTGTTGCGGAGCCGATAAACATGTCAACCCCGCAAATGATCTAAGTTAAAGCGTGCGAGTAATGATAGCCAAAGACAATGAAGGAAACAAAGGTGAGGTAACAGATATAACAAAGAGAACAATTTATTGTCGTGTTTACCAGCGCGGTGTAAAGTTCGTGGTAGTAGTATTTGTGTCCTCAGCTAGATGGGTGATGTCGGTAGCTGGTATGGTCGAGTCGTAGATGTGTGCAGCAGAACGATCGTTGTGGGTAGCTGATGTTGATCAAGTCGTAGACTGTAGCTGGGCAGTTGTTGCAGGGAGCTGATGTTGGTCGAGATTGGTAAATCGATGTCTCGGTTTTGACAGTGCGTTTGGTTAACCGGGGGTGTCGATGTGGTTGCTAGCCCGTACAGCAAGTCAAACGTGAGCTAGATGCTGCAATGCTAGTGCAGTCCGTACAGCAAGTCGTACATGGACTGGATGCTGCATTGCTGGAGCGTTGAGGTTAGTGTTGGCAGCTTGGTTACGTAGAGTCGAGCGAGCGTGGTGACTAAGACTTAGCCGTGTCTTAGTACTGAGGACCAAGTGAACGGATGGGGAAACCGTGGCTAAGGTTTGCCAGGCCTTAGGACATACAAAGTTGAGCGAACGAATCGGGGAAGCTAGGACTTTGTCGTGCCCCTAACTGTGCGGGCGTATTGGAGATGGTACCTGCGGCTTTGCCGTATCAAAGCTGTGCAAACGTATCGATGACGGTAGCTATGGCATTTCCGTGCCAAAGCTGTGCCGGCGTATCGGAGACGATAACTATGAGTTTTGTCGTGCCAAACGGTGCGGACGTATCGGGGACTGTAGCTATGGCTTTGCCGTGCCAAAGCTGTGTGGACGAATCAGAGACGATAGCAATGACTTTCGTCATGCCAAGCTGTGCGGTCGTATCAGGACGGTAGCTATGGTTGTGACGGGCCAAAGCTGTGCGGTCGTATCGTGACGGTAGCTATTGCTGTGCCGCGCCAAAGCTGTGCAGATAGCGAAGAGGTAGCTAAAGGCTAACTCGTGCCTTTAGTGCTGCGCTGTCAAACGGACGAAGGGTAATCGACCGAATGATTAAGACCGGGTGGTCTTAGAGTCCTCTTCGTGTTTGTATCCGGGCCGTCGACTTCGACAAGTCAATAAAGACTGTCAGAGATGCTCCAACCCGTAGAAGGAGACCGCTAATGGTCCTTAAAAAGACCTTTTGTGCATATCAATGTGATGGAGAGGCGAATGCAACCTCTGGATGTAGGATTCAGCCTTTCGGAGCCTCGCTCTGAGAGCGTCCAGGGACCTCCGAAATTTTCGCCGCAAAAGCCTTTTCAATATAAAAGAAGCACAACGCCATTCTGCCGGGCACGTAAATAAAAAGTTCTTCTATAAAAAATGGGTGTAGAAATAAAGTACTTCTTTAGCCTGATATAGGCTAGCGAAGATGATTAATTCCATTTTTATAGTTATTTCTGGCAAAAGTGTGCTGTAATTGTTGTTAATTTTAATTTATCCCTTTTTTTTTTTTAGCTGTAACGGCAGGTCAAGGTCGTAAAAAGGGCTTCGTCATTTCCGATCGTAACCGGATGTTGTTTTTCTAGGGCGAGCGAGTAAACCGATGTGTTTACGTTAGTGAACAGGTCGCGGCAAGTCCATTTCGCAAATTTCCATGAAACAATCAAACATACACTCAAATATTTTCCTTCTAGTATAAAGCAATAAGATGCTTAGAGTAGTATATATTCCTACAGTCATACATCTGGATATTGATCACGTTTGATGGTACTTTACTCTGATGATCACTCTAGAATCCATGCCTGTTTTAATCATAACTTAATCTTTCTGGTTTCGTACTTCACGCTCTCTTGCCATTTTTATTATTATCGAATTCACTTTCAATGGTTTGCAAAACTGCCATGCAGTCAATTTTTAGACTGTAACTGGCCTTCGTTTAGCGGTACGTTGTGATTATAAGTCGATTAATTGATATGATATCATTTATGAGTGATTTTAATTAAGCCATCCTTTGTTCCCCAAGTATGAGGATGTGTCTTTACCTGATCTTATCTTCTCACGACTTAACTTTTACTAGTCTGGGATCAGTTACTCTTTGTCAACTGGTATCAAATGACTCTGCACCGCCTCTCAACACATAGTCGCCTACGTTCCATTTTCGACTTTCCGTTTAAGCTGGAGTAGTCAAAGCTGCTTGGCAAAAATGGCGATTAGATTATCCTCCCTAACACAAATTTATTCAAAGAGACTATTAACACGGTTATAGTAGGGTTAGTAAGATAACTTCGGAAATTATCAACAAAAACATTCATGGGCGTCATAAGCCTGTTTATTCATTCCAAACTCGCCTTCAGGACTCACCACCGGAAGTGCCCGGTACTACCCCAAAAACTGTAGCTCCTAAGCTTTTCGTACATTACATCTCCCCCCTTATTTATGAGTCCTTGCTTCAGATTCAAACTTTATCCAGAATTTACACTTTTGGGTGCCCTGATTTCTCGAGAGGATCGTCGCGGTGGGGTTAACATTGCAACAGTTGATTGTTAAAGAATTGTGTTTCTTACAGAAAACAAAACCAAAAATCAATAAAACCAGCAATTCAACAAAAGTATAAACAAACTGAGAATTGGACGCAACAAACTAGGTTATAAGAATATTGACCTTAATTTTAGCAAAATTAAAGGATTATGTTTCTTACAAAAAGATAACACAATAAACAAGTCCTTCAACTTAAACAGAAAAAAGAAAAAAAAGCAACCGCACTCTAAGGGAGATAACTCACGGCCTTCTTTAACCACAAGATAACTACCCTCACGTGTGCCAATTTAAATGCCAATACTAAACCAGAAATATAAGTAACACGTGCATACAATAAACTGTCTATTTATTTACAGATAAAAAAAATATAAAACATGCATATTATATTCACTTAAAAAGAAAGAAAACACATACTGCTAAAATTATTTCACTTTAGTGTTCAGTCGAATGACCGAACAATTAACCCTAGACAGAAGACTCCGAAAAAGATTTGGGCCGAAAACTACGAACAAAGCAGAGGTACGGATACAAAGAAATAATAGAATTCATTAGAATTCAAAAATAAAACAGTCTTACAAGTTTAAAAAATCCTTTCAAAATGGAAGTCTTCATGATAGTAGAATCTTCAGTTGAACAGCAGCAGCAGTAATTATAATTAAGAAAAAATATATTGAGACAGATTTCAGCAATCTTTTTTTAGAAAGTTCCTCTATGAAGAGTCTTGAAAGGGGAGAACTCCAACCAGCCTCGTGTTCAGCATTCATAATTTTTGCGTTCATGGCATACCAATTCCACGGTAGAAAACTTGAAAGAATTTCCTCCGTTCAGTAATAATAAATATCTCCTTTCGAATAGGAGACTCGGCAATTGAATTTGAAACTCGATAAAATTTACTCAGGTCAGTAATTAAAAATATCTCCTTTCGACTTGAAGATTCAGCAATTGATAAAGGATACCTGATAGAACTTCATCAGGATATCAGTCAGCCATTAGAAATTTTACAATTCAGAGAAAAATTTCTTCTCACCACATGGTTCTCAGAAATCAAGCGCGGAGCTCCCTTTTAAGCGGTCTGCTCCCACCAAAGTTTTCTTCCAAAAAAGGCCGGGTTTTCTATTTCCCGCTTTAACGTCAAAAATGCTATTAGTTGCGGTCACGTCACTGATCCACTTCCTCCGATGAAGGCGAAAAAAGTCCTGTCAACACAAACTTCCATCATTCCAAAAAATAATTTTGACAATTGTGATACTTCTACTTCTCGGGAAGATTGTTGCAGTGGGGTTGACATCGCTACAATTGATTTCTATAGCCCTCACGTGGTCTTGACGTCGAATAACTCGTCCGTCTTGTAGATTTATCAAGAAAGATAGGGCATAAGTACTCTTCAAAAGAAGCCTGGCCAACCATTCGGGGCTACTGTTAAAGTTCTGGTCAAAAAATCTCCTGAACATTCTGTTACATCTACATCTTGGTGGTTCTGTCATGTTGGAATTTCTTATGATTTTGGCTGAGGAGTACTGTGGAAGAGGTGGATGGCCTCAACCTGTCCAGATTTGACTGTAACTTCCTTTTCATCGGCAGTTTTGCTGGTGTAACTCCAGTTGTGGTATGGAATGTTGTCCTGTAGGAGAGTAGGAATTCTGAAAGCTTTGATTCCAGTTTTCCACCTGACATCCTTCTCAGTTCACTTTAAACAATTTTAACTGCACTTTCAGCCTAGCTGTTTGAAACTTGATAGTAAGGGCTGACAAATTTCTGCTTAACACCATTCTTCCTAGTAAATTCAACAAACTCCAAACTGGTGAAGCATGAGCCATTGTCACTGACAAGGAGATTTAAAAGACCGTGCATGGCAAAACAACACCTAAATTTTTCAGTTGTGGCGGTTGAGTTTGTGGCCCATGGAAGGTAGACCTCTATCCATTTTGAGTGAGGATCGATGACTTTGAGCAGATTTCTGCCGTTGTAGTCGGCTTACTCTACGGGGATCCGGTGCCAGGGTTCTCTGGACCATTACCAGAGTTGTATTAGTGCCCTTGCAGCAGAGTTTCTTGAACTCTGGCATGTATAGCAACGGTTAACATTATCCTCGATATCCGCACTCATCCCTGGCAACGACACGTAGTTTTAAGCGAGGCCTTTTATTTTACCATACCCGGGTAGCATTGGTGGAGCTCCTTCAGGACATGCTGGTGTGTAGTATTATCATTCGAGATCCCTAGAATAGGTATCCATTTTCAACGCTCAGTACGTATTTCTTTGTATGAAATGCTGAGTGGGGGGTCCGGTAGATTTGTTCCTGATCGTACAGCTTGGTAGACCTTTGAACGGGATACTTTGACGTATGTCTGCAAATATCGGCAGAATCCATAGTAGTGTCATCCAAGTGGTCCATTAGGTAAATGATGCATCCCGGCATCGGGACTTGTAGGTTTTCAGTAGAGGTAGATGGCTCATTGCGTCAGCAGCAACAATATTTGTTCTCGGTTTGAACATGATGCTATAATCATATGAACTTATCAGCAGGGACCACTTGATGATTCTTGGTGGCAGGCTATCGAGGACAGGCTTTGTCAGCCTGAAAAGACTGACGAGTGGCTTGTGATCCGTACGATCAGGAAAGTCTGTTCAAGCAGGTATTGGTGGAATTTTTACTCTAAAGATGATGCCAAATCCTTCCTTATCTAGCTGGCTGTCATGTTTTCGGCTGTCGAAAGAGTCTGGGAAGAATAGGCAACTGGTTTCTCATTGCCATTTGGTATGATATGCGATTGAACTGTTCCCACGCCGTACTGACCAGCATCACAAGTGAGGATAAGTTCTTTCTTGGGACCATGGTAGACCAGGACACGGTTCGTCTGTAATCCTATTTACCAACCCCTCCGCTCGAGCAGGATATGACACAGGGTCAATTTTTAAGACGGTTCGTCTGTAATAATTCTTTCGCGTGTTGAAACGCTAAAGAATGATCTGTTTCCACCTCCAAGAGACGCTCTTCCGCAACAGGCGGTAAAGGAGGTTCAGCTTATCTGCTACGTTGGAAATATACCTAGAGTAGAACTGGAACATTCTTAGGAAGGCTTTCAGTTCTGTCACATTACGCGGTGCAGGTGCATTTTTGATAGCTCGTATTTTGTCCTCAGTGGGATGTAGACCTTCCGAATCTATTCGGTGACCAAGGTAAGTAACTGATGGAGCCATTAATTTGCATTTATCAACTCAGAAGCTGGAGGCCGAGAGTTTCTTCAAGACTTTGTCTTAGTGGTCTAGATGTTCTGCATCTGAAGATCCTGTTATCAGAATGTTATCCCGATAACTTACATGTGGTTCCCTCGCGAAAAAGTCGTTCGTGCAGCGTTGATATATTCCAGGGGCAGACTTGACTCCCAAACTGAGGCGGTTGATCTGGTACAGGCCTCGAGGGGTGTTGATCGTAAGGAATTTCTTAGTCTTTGTGTAGAACACTTATTCACGGTCATCTTGTAGTCCCTACATAGACGGACTGCAAGGGTTAGGGCTGCCCATTCCGAATGCTGTATGGGTTCAATTATCCCCCAAACTCCAACCTGTCCAGCTCTTTGTCCACATTTTCTCGCAATGCATAAAGCACGTGACGTGCTTTGCGGAAGATTGGTTTGGTGTTTGGGTCGACTTTCAATAATGCTGTGTAATTTCATAATTCACACAGCTCGTCTTTGAAAACATCCGGTACCTCTGTATGACGTCCTCGACAGCCGGGGTTGCGTTAACTGCCTTGAGCTGATGAATCCTATTCCAGCCTAGCTGGGTTACCTCCAGTCTGTTCCTTCCAATCGGTGTAGGTCCTGATCCTGGAAAAACCATCAAAGGTAGGTTATACAGTTGATTTTCATATATTACAGTAACCTCACAGGTACCACATGAGGTTATATTTTCTCCTATATAGGTGACAAGTTTTTGTGCCATGTGACTCAGTTTTGGGTTATTAGGCCCCTGCCAGTGTCTGTCAAAAACGGTGCGGCTGATTAGATGTAACACTATGTGGGTGGCCCGCAAAGCAGACGATTCCTTTGTCTGTTTCGGCGCGAAACCAGACAAAGGGTTTTTGGACCTGAAATCTCGCCGTATCTGGAAGTGGTAACGGGACGCGTAAAGAGAGTTGGTTGGGAAAAGGAGCTCAAGGAGTTGGCGACGGGACTCGGACAAGGGCAGTCTACTCCGGACACCGTAGCAGAGAGGCGAGCCAGCATGAGATAGGGTCCCGCGAAGAAGACCGAGTCAAGATGAGTCGGCATTCCATTTGCTTTGTGGAATATTCGCTAGTAATCCATGCTAGCGTTAGTCCATATATGCTATCGGAAATGTAGTGTTGCATACTCCCTTTCTGCTCTTGAGTTAACCCCAAGCATATTGTTCGTATTTGTTCGTTTGTCCTGTTTTTCTCCGGCCCCCACGATCGTATTCTTGTAGTGGCAAGAAATGTGCGTTACCCCCCTCGGAACCACTAGTTGATCACTGGCCGTAAAGAAGCGAATGGTTAGAAGACTGATCTAACGTATGTGAGGGCGAGGTGGGGTAACGTTACATAGAGATACTACAGCAACTGTGTTAATTACTGTCTATACCCATGTCATTGATGCCTACCAATACTATTAGAGGGTCAATTTTTTTTCGTGAGATGCAGAAGAATTTGTGAATTAAGGCAGGGTTCCTGAAGTGATAGAGTGTGCGTCATCGTCATGCTCCTCACTGTCAACCTTATGTGTCTCGCAATTCTGGTGCCCTTAGTATCTTTTCTTTTTAGGCAAACTGCTGAAATGTGGCTAGATTTTTGGCAGAAGTTGCAAGTTGCATCCCTGAAGCGACAATAATGCGGTGAGTGCTTGCCGTCACATCAAAAACATCGTTTTTCGCTTTTTCCTCGACTAGAATTTCCTCTATCGATGTGGCTTATATTTGGCTGTGACAGTGTAGTGGTGCTGAAGTAGGCTGCTATGTCGTGAATATTTTTGTCCGAACTTTCCATCGCCAGGGCTATTTGTCTAGCCTGGTCAAAATTCAACATTTTTCTCCCAATAAACGTCTGCGGATTCGTTCGTCTGCAAGAACTACAACCAACAAGTCCCCTAACATATCCTGGATAGCGAGACCAAATTTGCTGAACTTTGTTTTTTTTAAGCGGGCGATAAATTCTGAGATGATTTGGTTTGGTTGTTGTCGGCACATATAAAAGTTGAACCGTTAGATGATAACGGACAGCCCTGGGTTACAGTGTTCCTCTAATGCCTGTGATAGCTCGTCAAACTTTTTGTCTCGTAAGCTATCGGGTGTGATGAGATCTTTTAATAAAGAGAATATTTCCGTTCCACGCCCTGGGAGCAGCACTGCTTTTTATCTATTTGCGTCTGTAATACTGTTGGCTTCGAAATAGTATGAAAGTCTCTCAGCATAAGTGATCCAATCACCTTGTGCCGGCAAAAACTCCTCGATTCGTCCATATGAAGTCATACTGCATGCACTTCATGTATCCAGCCGGTGAATATTTTGTCCGAAAAGACTGCTCACACAAAAACATTTTCCGCGTTGAAATAAAAGAAAAAAAAACGCTCACTGATGAAGTTTCATCACATTTTTGTCACCATGTAAGATAATTTCGGGAATTATCCACAAAAAAACTTTCGTGGGCGTCGTAAGCCTGTTTATTTATTCCAAACTCGCCTTCAGGGCTCGCCGCCGAAAGTGCCCGGTGCAACCTCAAAGACTCCTCAAAGCTCCCAAGCTTTTCATACATTATAAAAGGATTGATTTAAAAAAACGAATCCTCTCACGGAAAATAAAACAGCACTTAAAAATAAATAAATAAATAAATAAAAAGACAAACGTGCCTCGTGTGTACAACTAAGAACTATTTATTGCCAAGTAAATAAAAATAGATAAGACGAAGTTACAAATTTTTGAAGGAAAACACTTGTTGCCAAAATTAATTGCTATTTTAGCAACAAGTCAAAAAAACTGAATCAAGTAAAAATGAAAAAAAGATGTTTCGAAAAAAACACTGGGTCACTCATGAATTACAAGGAACTGATTTGTCTTCAACAAAAAAGTTACCGGTACTTACAACTCAAAAAAGGGTTGTTGTATGAATGGAAAAAAGATTTGGAAGAGTCTTTAGGCGAAAAATATCTCTCTGGAAAACCTGTTCACTTTTCCGTCAAGAATACAGCGAATGATGCAGACACATGGGGGTTCATTCAGCAATTCTTTCAGCACTTGTATTGGACAGCAAATTCAATTGTTTACCTCATAAACAGAGTCGAGACAGAAAATATTCTCAGGTATAGGCAACAGCATATTTCTCCAGAAGAATATAGCACAGCAGGAAAATTCTATTGACAGCTCGTGGTTAAAGTCGAGACAGCTCAAATTCACAGATACAGGCAACAGCATATTTCGCTAGGAGAGGTCCAGCATAGCAGCAAAATTCTCTGAGGAATTTGCTCCCTATTCCCCCTTAACTGTAGGGAACAGCAATGATTAAAAACCAACACATCCAGCGAAAATTCACAGGGCTACAAAAATTACATCTTCTATGCTCTGTGGCTTCAGCCGAAAAAGGTTATTCTCTCTGCAGGCGGTGTCATTTCCAAAAAATCCCATTATTTCCTTCCGTCGGTAACAACTATAAAAGTCCCTTCCAAGAAGATGTTCCCATTACAATAGAATAATTCCAACAATTACAGGGTTTACATTAGATATTTATCTGTTGTTCTTACTTGACTTTCTTCTTCTTTGAGTCTTTTCAGGAAACCAAACCGAGTGAAACAAATCGGAAAAAGGAAAATAGGACTAACCGATATTCTGCTGCAATGTCACGATATTTTATTCCAGACGAATACAATGTTCATGGAATTATGCGTATTCTGTGACGACTGAAGAATATAGCGAAATGGGTAGGGATGTGGCAATGATAATTTAACGTCTCTTTGGCGGACCTTTCCTCTTTTCCTAGACCTGTGAGGCAGTGTTACGTGCTAATTCAGACTAAATACTACAGAACTGCAGACTGGATCATTAGCGACTGACAAGACTTTACGAAGGGTCGTAATTGAATTGAACATCTAAACAAAAGCAATTTATTATCAAACCCACCAGATCACCCGCTCTAATAAATTGCCTTTTTCGAGTCACTTATTATCTTTCCTCTGGACATTTTTAATATCCATAATTTTAATTACACCTAAGAATTGGGTCATCTAGTTTGTCAATTCCTTGATTTGGGAGATTGTAAGTTTTGAGCCATAGAACAATTTCTTATCTCCCAAGAAATTCTAATGGTATTTCCCTGCTTTCCAAAACAAACTGCTTCTTCCAAAACCCCATATTTGATTCACTCTCTGTTAGAGCTGGCTATTCATCAACTCCATGACATTGCGTTGTGAGTGATGTTGTTGAAGAGAGTGCTGTTTCAAACGACTGAGGGCTAATTATTCAGTTTGAATCCGAGCTACTAATTCTTACCTAGTAAAGTCTGATCGGAGAAGTTGTTCTATCTTATCACAGTGGTGAAAGAAAAATGAAAATACAAAGACAAGAAGAAACAAGTCGTCAGCTTTTAGGCCGTTAAATTATTTTGCATTTGAAAATGGCGAAAAAATATCTTTTTGAAGATTCTAAGTGTATCGTGGTAAATTTATCGCATGTAAATCATAGAATCAGATAAATTGTTCTTTTAATATAGTTTACCTAATCTTCATCAGTTTAATTCGTAAAAGCAATGATTCAATTCTGAATTTAGTCACGAATAATTTTCCTGCGAAAAACTTACCATAAGATTAATTTACTGGACAGTTTTTATGAACCATATATTACTAATTTAACAATTTATGGTAAAAAAAAAGTTCGCTCATTAATATCTACCTGATTTGTGAATTTATGCTTTCAAGTGTATAAAAACGTATGCTTTGAGGCAATTTGAGTTCATGTCTTCCGAAAAAATCGAAAACAGGTAACTAAAAGTTGTATGTGAAGGTAAGTTTCTAATTTTAGATATGTTAAATCCTAAAAAATCCTTAACCATCTCATCATGACGACGGGCCGTGACACTTCAAAATCAAATTCAAACCAACAGTCAAGAAATAAAATCAAATTATTTCGATAACTTTTCCATAAAAGTACTGGTAATTTATTTCCCTGAAATAAAGAATTTCATCCAAGCATCTTTTATTCTGAACAACAAAAAAAAAAAAGAAAAAAACAGATTGAAATACAATTATCCAAACTTTGTTGCCTTTTCCATATCTTAGATCAAATCACGAGAATTTTTTTTCTATCATCATCTTTTTCATTCTCGTTTTACTTTATCAGAGAGATTAGATTTCCACATGGTCATAAACCTGTCAACAGCTGTTCATGCTTTACGTATGTTGACATTACTTTTAGTTTGAGATATTGCTACAGATGTATAATGAGATTCACCATCTCGATTAAAACTCATGAACTCTGTTTTATCTTCAAGACAAATGCCTCTTGCTGCCTGCTCCAGTCTGTGCTACACAGATTCGACTTAGTGGGGTTATTTGCAAGAAACGTTAGATTTCTCTGATAAAATAAAACGGGAATTTTTCCACGCTATGGTCGTGCCAGTACTTGCACCACTTGAACTTTAATGAAACGCCTGGAGAAAATGCTTGATGGGGGCTACACAAGAATGCTACGTACTGTTTTGAACAAATCTAGCTGTGCGTTCTCTTACCTCCCATCTCAAAAACTATCCAAGTGAGACGAACAAGTCATACTGGGTATTATTGATGAAATAAGGACGAACACATAAGCGACGTTCGATTTAGGACTTCTACACGTCAACACACTAGTGTTAGCCGACTAGAAAAAAATTAAATTGATCAGTACCGTGCGGACACTGCATACTGACTTGTGGACTTGCCAACAGCGATGACCGAAAGTCAATGGAATTCGTGTTGTCGATGTTTATTATTTTTGTTATCATTTATTCCTTTGAGAGTTTTCATAGCGTTAGCTGACGGTTTCTCACTGGCGTTTGAGTGATAGCAAGTACCCTCAAGTCTCCAGGGCTCTTGTCAGTATTCTGGCCGATCTTAAGAATGCTTTATTTTGAATGGTCTCCACACATACCCTTATTTCTAAGTCCTCCAAATCCTGTACCAATCCTTTGGTGACTGTACCGAGCGCACCAATTACAGATGGTATCACCGTTACTTCATTCTTCCATAGTTTTTTCAGTTCTCTAGCAAGGTCTAGGGACTTATCTCTCTTTTTGCTTTCCTTCAGTTTTACTCTGTGGTCAGCTGGAACCACAAAGTTCACGATTCGACAGGTTTTCTTTTTTTTTCTTTTTTTATGGTCGATGAGATTTGGTGATCCGTTTGTACTCAAAATCCCCGAAAAGTTTGTCTCATTTTCCATGACAGATTGTGCATATACCATTTTTTTCGAATGGTCAAATTTAAACTTTTTGCACAATTCCAAATGGATCATCTTCCCCCACCCAGTCGTGTCTAATCAAATACTCTTTTTAGGCTAATTTACTACATTCCGTTATTGTGTGATTGATCGTTTCGTCTCTATCACTGCACAACCTACATCAGCTATTATGTTGCGTCTTGTCTATTTTTGCTTTGAAATAGTCCTTATGGCGTTATTCTGTGCTGCTATTAGAAGAGATTCAATTTCTCTCTTAAGTCTTTCCTTTCTTAGACATATCTAAGTTTTCTCGCGTGAGATTTTGCTTGTTTGTCGCTTGAAATGTCCATGCAGTTGTTTTTCTTCCCATTTTCGTTTTCCAGTTATTTTTGTTGATGCTTGTTTTGTATGTATTTTTGTGGTCGCTGTAATCAGTCTTCCGCTGCGTTTTTAATGTAGTCTTCAAATCTTCGTATCGATGCATCGATGCTATCTTCAATGCTGACAGGTCCTCTCCCTCCTTCTTTTCTTGAAAAATACAGTCTGTCTACGTCATTTCTGGGATGTAGGGCCTTGTGCATCGTTATAAGTTTTCTTGTTTTCTGGTCGTTTGTTGAAGTTTTTCCCTCGTCCACTTTAAGAATAGTCCCGAGTATCTTACAAAGGGAACAGCCTAGGCCTTTATCCCTTTGATGAGATTTCTGCTATTCTGTTTGGTTTTAAGTAGTTTCCTCGTTCTCTTGTGATACTTTAAAAAAAAATTTCCTTCATCTCTACTTGTTTGATGGTGTCCACTTCCAATAATCCCGAATATTTGTAAGTTTTCTTTTCTCTGAGCATTTTGGTCTTTTCTTGGTTTGAAAGTTTTATTTCTTCCATCATGTATCGTTTCCCGCTTCTCCTTATTTGCATGGAGCGTATTCCTTTTCCAATATCCATCCACATGTCCTGACTACATATCTCACTGCCTGTATTAGGGTTTCCAATCCTATTTGATTTTTGCCAAACATTTTCATGTTGTCCTTGTACATTTGGTGACTGATCTTTTCCGGCGATTTAATAAGCTTCCACCTGTGCTTTTCCTAAGTATGTGACTGAGTGGCATCATCGCTATCACAAATAGTAATAGTGACAGCACATCTTCCTGGAAGATACCTCTTTGTATTTTCACCTCAGCTAAACTTTATCCTCATGCTGTCAGTTCCACTTTCCAGTTTTTCATGGTTTTCTCACTAAACTTTATGACTTTGTCGGATATCTTGTACAGTTTAAGGCAATCTATTATCCAACTTTGTGAGACCATTTCGTTTGCCTTTTCGAAGTCAATCTATGCCATAGCTGGATTTTTCCGCCTTATTTTTCTCTCCTTGGGGACTTGTTTATCAGCATGTAATAGTTCTCCTGTTCCTTTAGTCCCCTTGCGGGATCCCTACTGTTAAAGGTTAATAATTGTTTGAAGCGGTTCCTTTTTGTGGGTCTTTCTGGATGAGGGTGGGGTTTTTCCTTTGGTCATCCATTTGGCTATGTCTGCTTCTTGTATGCATCTATTCATTTCGATAGCCAGTCTGTCATGGATGGAGAGGAATTTTTTAAAACCAGAATCCATGTATCCAATCATGGCCGGAAGTTTTCCAATTTGCCTTTTTTTTAGTGTTGTTCTGAGTGAATCGAGGTGTATTTTTACCATCAGGCTTTCTTCTAATGCTTGCAACTCTTTTTTCTATATAGTTTATCCATTCGGCTTTTCTGTTAGAATCTCTACATTCCCATATTTTGCTCCAAAATTGTTTTGTTTCCCTCACATTCGTTTGTGGGTACGTTTTCGCATCTTTTACCTCTACTTGCTGGTAGAATTTACTTCAGGTGTTTTGGAATATCCTGTTTTGTATGTATTGTTTGATCCTATCTCGGTATCTTTTTTAGTCTTCCTTCTTTTGCCAGTACTTTCTGATTTATCTCCGAGTTTGTTCTAATTGCACTTTTTGCCCCAACATATTCTCGCATTTTTCTGTCTTAGCACTTTTGCGTGTTTTCGAAGCTTTCTTATTTGCGTTTCTAGTCTGATTTCTTATCCAGGTTTTGAATTTTTGTTTGTGTTCTTTAGGGAATACCAATTTTTTTTTCACTAATTTCGGCACTTCATAGATCAGTTCGTTTAATTTCGTGATATTATTTATTGAGTTAATTTTTTCAGTATCTATCTTGACTGTTTTCTAGTCTTTATTATAATCATTATTATTTCCCCACATAGAAGATTGTCTGGAGAAACAGACAAAAATTAAATGTAAAGCAAAAAAGGAATGACATTTTTTTGAGCAGTTATGTGAACTCCTCAAATCAGCTGACAGTCAACTATCGGAATCAGAAAGAGAGAGCTTATACTTTTCTTTGATATTCGAGTGTTTTCTTTTATTTAACATTTTTCTCTTAAATTAAGAATTTAAAAAAGTATTTTGTAATTTTCTTGAAGCATTCCACAAGTTATTTTATTTTATTGTATTGATTTAAAGGGCTACTGCAATACGAAATAATTTTTATTTTATTAATTAATTAATTAATTAATTTCAAAATAAAAACTTCATCGTCAGACCTTTTTTAAATGAACACGGTGCTAGATGTTCAAATTTTTGGGGGCGCTGTAAACATGGTGTCACGTAAGGTGCTTAAACGCCATGCGTAATAGACGTGACTTCGGTTGTCCTAATCAATTTCCTTTTATTTTAATTTTTAACTTAACATGCTCATTTTAAATATATATTTAATCAATGATATATACAGTATTTTATCCTACTGTAAATATAATTCTGGGATTACCAACATTACGTACGATTGCCTGTTTTAATGGAAAATTTATTATTTTTGCATCTAATTAAATGTTTATCGAATGAGGATGCACATGTGTTGAGGTGTTCTTTAATTTGAATGTGGAGGGGTCTGATTGTACTTATATAAAAATTATGGCATTTTAAGCAAATTAATTTTTATCGTTTATGTTTCACCCGACAGTAAATCCAATTCAGATTCATGAAATAACTTAAGGATAGAGTTATCGTCCCTGGCATTTACAACAATCTCTAAAAATTCTCGTTTTTTCAACCAGTTTCCCTGCTTTATTTTTCTGATTTTCTCTCTAAATTTGAATTCTGTCAATCTAGATTGAAAAAATTGTCGTCTACATACCGATAATTATTCCACCCTCACATTTTGACCGAGAAAGAATAAATCCGCTAACACATCTGAGGCACATAAAAATCTGCATGGTCCAAGGGAAGCAACTTTCTTATGCGAATCAAATGTGCCAGTTACCTGTATGACTAAGTAGGAATCAATTTAGCTTGGTACTTATCAATCGAACCCAACTAAAAATGAAAGTTAATTTTTTCAAAAGTTTTCAGGAATTGATATTTTTCCACTTCATGATCAATGAAAGACAGAATTTTTGAATTCGATTAATCTCTAGTACTACTCAAAAAACATTCAAGTTTTTTTCTTATACAAGTGTTAAAATTAGAAAAAAATGTCACAAAAATCTCCAACCAAATAAAAAAGTAATGTCTAAATGAACACAGATTATATCCTTAGAAATTTAGAAAATATTCGACATTACAAATCTCAGTTAAACAGTTTGTTTAACTGCCCCTTTTAGTACTTTCTTCTTTCTCAGATCAAGAAAAAAAAAAGAATTTTCTGTTTAGAAAATGGGTTTTAATGGTGATTCAATTACACATCTCAATGGTAAGACTTCCGATAGTTCCTTTCTGTGTTAGTAACAATAGCTTTATTCTTGATATTTCATATTTATGTTCCTTTACATTCTGCAGAGTTGACTTTTATGAGCAAAAACAAATAAAAGATAAAAAGATACTAAATTAATTAAATAGTCTTTAACCTCTCAAAGAGGCAATTTCAACTGCAGCTAGCTAAAGATAATGGAATAGAAAAATTAGCAAATTCAATGGGTGAAAGACTGACGAGAGCTCTAGAATCTCAAGCAACTTAAAATCAAGCAATTTTGTAATCTATTCCAGTATATGGATCAATTAAATATTTTTCTAACATCTTTTGTATATTTCTTGCAATTCACATAAAAAAATCTGTTACACCTCCCCAACAGACAATATCTTTTTTAATAATTAGCAATATTTTTAAATGATAAATTTACACAGAATATTGCTCATGAATATCAAAAAAGTTATTGTAAAAACATTAAGTGGCATAACAACATCTGACAATGAAGATGCTAAAAATTTTATCTGATTCTATGGGTCTAAAAGATGAAAAAGATATTACAAAATGAAAATTATTTCCATGAAAGCAATAAGGATGTATCATTATTGAAAAATGTAACAGTATTAAGATGAAGGACAAAATTATCAAAAATCAATAAAACTAAGAATGTAAGACCATGGAAAAATGTGAAATTAGATTAACAAGATTTCTTTTAATACTAATACCAATTGGTTGAAATAATATTATGAATATATCAACTCATCCAAATATTTTTACTGATTATCCAACAGATATAGTCTTATTACCTGTTTATTTAAAAATTATAGTTGACATCACTCTCATCATTTGTAGAAATTTTACAATTGCAGATAATAGGACTACATAAAAGATATAACACTGATTTTAATTTTAAGATATTTTTAATTTCAAGAGAAAATTAGTTAAAAAAAAATAACTTTGTTAGATAATGTTTGTAAAAATTTATCATCAGCCAAAATTATGAAATGGCTCAAAAAATTTCCAAGTTCTAATCAAAATTCAGGATTCCAACTGCTTTACCAATATAAAGGGAATTCAACGTTAAAACAATATGGGAAGTAATATAGACAAGTTAACAAAAATACCAACAGTGATAATGTGAATATTTGAAAAAGGTAGATGATGCCAAGTTTGAAAAAACTTTCAGTAAGACCAACTAAAAATTCAAAATTGTACTCTCCCTCGATAACTACGCAACTTTCTTAGGCCTTATCACGTGTACGTGTCTGGACCTCGTGAATAAACATACTGGAGAACTGACCACATGTTTATAGGTCTGTCCCTTTAGATCTATGTATGGAGGAACTGATCATACTCCTTGTGGTGGCCCACCTCAGAAAAGGATATGATATCCAGAGGCTGAAATCTCCCAAAGTAACTTTGAGATATCACTGAAGATGAATCCCTGATATATGCACATTCTGAACCTTTGTGACCATGAGGAAAGGTCCATTAGCAGTGATGAAAGACCCACAAACATCCAAGAAAAATGAAAGACAGTTCAGAAAGACAGCACATCATTTTTTTATCTTTTAGCATTGCAAATTATATTTATCTCAAATATGCATTATGGCAATCAATAATGATTTACCAACATTATAATCAAATTAAGATTTAATTTTATGTACAACAATGCTGACTTATAAAAATACAAAATACGGTCAAATACAAAAATCCATTTTTTAGACCCACTTTACAAGAGTACTTGGAACCCTTTCAAGTCAATATAGATAATTAATAACACTAGTGAAACACTACAAGTTTAATGTTTAGAAGTTGAATATCTGCCAAAGTTGCAAAAGAGAAGAATGTATCTGATAAAATACTATCAATTCATATCAAGACAAGACAATTTTCTTAGCATAGGACACTGTTTTGGTTAAATCAGACATTTAAGATTCAAATATTGATAGATAAAGTCAAATTAAAATGATTCATTTATTGAGAAAGCTCAAAAGAATTCTACATTTGTTACCAAATATAAAACAATCTGTTTTATGCAGAATGTCAGAGAATTGATTTTTTTCTACATTTCTAAAATTATGAAATTGCTTATTTGATAATTCTGATAAAAAATACAATGTGGAAGAAACACCCATGGGAAAATGTTTAACCATAGATCAAAGAACAAAGCTGTTATCCACTAAACAAACAAAATTCTTGATGCATGGCAGACCAAATTGACCAAAGTCAGAAACTTCCAAACCGCTTTACTGTTTGGATTCATCAAACTACCAATCTCTCCAACAAATACTCTGTAACAGAAAGTCTTGGAAGATGGCTATGATCAATGGTATCACAAGTACTAGATTGCAGAAGTAGTCACAATAGCCATTGTTACCTGCAAATGCCAACTTGAGGTTAGAGAAGTTATCATCAGACATGAAGGTGAGTTTCTTATTCTTCTAAAAATAAGAACTAACCAGCTACCATAAACACCAATTGACAAAGTTCCCTGAAAACATAGAAACCACTTTATACCTCAATTTGATTCTTTTAAAATACAAAGCAATACTTTTAAGAAGTCATCATGTTTTTAAAGAATTTCTTCAAATTATCACAAAAAAGGCAACTCACTAAATATCAGCCACTTGTGGTACAGTACCTCAAGAGAAGCTGGCAGATTCATTGAAAGCTAAATGAGGATGTTGAGTTGTTAGTCAATTGCTGAACAAAGCATCAGCAAGTATGGTATTCCTAGCACAGCTAGAAAGCAAGAAAATTCATAACAGAGATAGTAGAAAAATTCTGACTGAATCAATCAGGATAGTTAATGAAAAAAAAAAAAAATACAAGCCTGAATACAGATCATATACATTCTTTTCCCATGTGTAACAAGGACATGTTCACAGGAGACAATTTTACGGAAGTTATTCTCAATAACTTAGAGGGAATGCATGGACTGCCATTGACAGGTTATCAACAATGTGGAAATGAAATATGTTCTAAATGATAAATCAAAAGAGGATTTCTTCCAAGACATAGAAGTATCAGTAATTTGTAGAGCCATATTAACAGCACTTTATAAACACTTTTGAAAAGATATGTATACATATGCAAATCACTCTCTCTCTCAATATATATATATATATATATATATATATATATATATACACACACATAAACATATCCATATCTATATTAATATATTCTCACAGACATATATATACACATACCCTTATATATGTGAGAACAAATTTTAATATATTTTTATTCTCTCTTTGGGCCAACAACAAAATTTTTTTTATATATCCCCATTACAAAGGGAGAATGGCACAAGAGAACAAAACAATGGAAAAATGATAAAGGAAATATTCATAAACTTAGAAAATATGAAAGAAAACCAAAAACGTCTGGAAGAAGTAAAAGAAATTCATTTAAAGATAAACATCTTCACAAACCAACAGACACCACCACCAAAAAAACCCGAAGAAAACAACACAAAATCCATAATAGATTACCAAGAAAAAAATTACAACTATCAACAGAAAATAGTAGAAACCCAAACAAAGGAGAAGGCATACAAAACAAAAAATTAACCTTCTTTAATGCTATAAAAATTGAGGAAAGAGCAAAAATATACAAGGAGTTCATGAAAAAGGACAAAATATTCATCCCAAGAAAATTCCAAGAAAAAATAACACCAGAGGACAGAGAACAGAAAAAAAATCAAAGCCAACCTTTAACCTCATGAAATTAAAAGCACAAACAGAAATACTGGAAGACAAAAGTAGCTATTATAAAACCAAATACCAGGAAATTGACCAAGAACTAATCACAGAAATTAGGGAACACTGCCCCATAGAAACACAACTATTCCTAAAAGAACTAAAAATAACTGCAAAAAGGAGGAAGAAAAATCCTGAACAAAAAACTACAGGGCCAAAAATCCTACTCCAAAAAGAGGAGAAAGAAAAAAAAAAACAAAAAAACCCACTAACAAAAGGAAAATAAAAAACAAAAAAAAATAAAAACACAATACACCAACAGATGATATAATCCCCATACACTAACAACAACATATAAAAGATAAATTGACACTGAAATAAGATACATACAAATTGGCCAAAACAACCAAGAACAAGCAAAGCCCCCAGTAAAAAAAAACTTTCCAAATGAAAAACATAATAAAAAGAATCCCCTTATAAACTATTACACACAACAAAATTGACCAAACTATTATACATACGACTTCTATACACAGCAAAAATGGTCAGACTACTACACATACGACTACAGAAAAAAGCAAAAACAAACCCATTCATATACAATAAAAGCCACTCTATGAACGACAACACAAAAAAATCTTTATTTAGAAAATACAAACAAAAAGTACTATTTAAGAAATACAAACCAACTACTTTTAAGACAAAATGAACAGAAGGAAAAAGCCAATATAAAAAACGAAAATAACATTAAACCAAAAATCATAAACTTACCTAAACGCAAGTTAAAGACCAAATAAACTTACTCAAACTAGGTCTTAAGTTTTGCCCCACTCCAAGAAGCAACATCGGAGAACTTAAAAAGGACCTCAAAGAATTCAAAAGGTAATTTAGACTAATAGAAATATTTAAAAATAAAATAGATACAGATGACTCCCTAGTAAAGAATAAAACCAAATTCTTTCCAGACAAAAACAATAGTGAACTAAACACATTCTTTGAGAAATAATGGAATATCAACCTAAAAGAAAAGACAACAAAAAATAACCTCACATAAAAACAAAAACAAGCCTTAAAATATACAGGAAAATGAAAACACAATTATAAAAGAAGCAGACAAGGGAAGTGCCATAGTCATCTTAGATGAAATGTACTACAAAACAAAAATCCAGGAAATATTGAAAGATGAAACCAACTACAATCTAATAGATACAAACATAGACAATAATATAATATAACAATTCACAAAATTCTGCAAACTACACAACAAATCACTAACAAAAAAAGAAAAAGACTTCTTAACAAACTATATCTCCATAACCAGTAACTTCTACAAACTACCAAAAATTCACAAATCCAAATAAATAAAAAACGCTGTACAAACACAAAAATCCGAATACATAGAAATCCCAAACCTCAGTGACCTCACATTTAGATCCATTGTAGCAGGCCAGTCATGGCCGACTAGCATACTTAGCAAACTAATAGACATTTTACTACAAGCTTTCCTAAATAAAATAAAAAGCTATATGAAGGACAACATAGATTTTTTAAACTCCATACCAGAAAAAATTGATCCCAACACACACACAGCCACATTTGACATCACAAACCTATATAGCAATATCCCCCATGAATTAGGAAAACAAGCCATCTCATTTTGGATAGATAAATACCCAGATACATTACACCCAAGATTTAACAAAAAATTTATCATAGAAGGTAAAGAAATAATCCTTAATAATAACTCCTTCCAATTCAATAATATTAACAATATCCAGACCCCAGGAACAGCTATGGGGACTAAAATGGCACCAACATACACTACCCTAACCATAGCATATTAAGAAGAATACCTATATGAAAAAAAAAGGTAAAAAATACAGCAACGATATAAAAGAAGAATTTACCAAAAGATATCTGGATGACTGCTTCATATTCTGGAAATGCCCATGGGGAGACATCAATGAATTACATAACCTACTAAAAACCTACACCCCAAAATAAAATTTACTGCGGAACACAGCTCAAAAGAATTACCATTTTTAGACATCCTAATAAAATACATAAATGGCCAAATCCTCACAGATATCAACCACAAACCAACAGACACCCAACAATACCTCCACTTCAAAAGCCACCACCCCAAAAACTGTCAAAATCCATCTTTTACACTCTAGCATGTAGAATACACACAATAATGACAGATAAAAACCTAAAATAAAAACTCGCCTTAAAGGACTACACACAACCCTACACCAGAGAGGATACCCAACAACACTAGTAAATAAAGGATCGGAATTAACAGAAAAATACCCCAAAGAGAATTAAGGAACCCGAAAAAAACACAATGAGAAACCCGTAGCATACGTCACAACCTACAACAAAAATAATCCACAACTATTCACAGAAATAATGAAAAATCTAGAAGAACTTAAAAACAATGACAAAATCAAAGAAATACTAGACACAACAAAAATCATTAAAAGCCAGAGACAACCCAAAAACCTTAAAAGAATACTCACCTCTTCAACATTCGGAGAAAACACAACACAAGGGGTTACCAAATGCAATAATAAATGATGCAAAATATTTGATATAATTATAGAAGGTAAATCCTAAACCTTTAAAAATCTGAAAACCAAATTCAAAATAAATAAAAACTTAAGCTGCAACTCAAAAAACGTAGTCGACATAATTGAATGTAGTGAATGCAAAGAAATATACATAGGGTGAATACAGGCCCTAAATACAAGGACATCACTATACAGGAGTAAAACAGAAAATTAAATGTTTAAAAACACCTATACCAATGTAGTCGAGGTAAATTTAAAATAATGCCAATATATCAAACCAATGGCTACATGCTACTTCAAATAAAGGAAAAGAATTTTATAAATTTAAACCAAAGTTGAATAAAACATAAATCATACATACACACAAAAATGAAACAAGCATATATATATATATATATATATATATATATATATATATATATACACACACACACACACACACACACACAAAAATCTCAAAACACATACAGAAAATATAACTAAGTGAAATCCGAAACCACTCTAATACACACACAACATATCAAATATCAAAAGTAAATGAGGGATAAAGTAGGCTAAACACACTCTAAGAAAAAGGAAGGACCAACATGAATTAAAAAAAATGTAAGTAAAAACCATTCAAACTATATATATATATATATATATACACACAAATTATTAGAAAAAATATAGTTACCAGTAAATTTCAAACACTACCACACACAAAAAAACCTCCAAGACACACACACTCACACAGAGGAAAAATAACTTGGTGAAATCCCAAACCACTCCAACACACACAAACACATACACAACAACAAAATCATATCAAATATCAATGAGGGGTGAAGCAGACTAAGGCAAAACAAACTAAGAAAAAGAGACGATGACCTCTATATAAACCCATAACCAACTGAAAATCATTCAAACTATAAAGCATGAGTGAGTTCAAGTCTCATTGAGTATCCCCCCACTAACAAGGCCTGATGAAAGCAACAAGCTGGAAACATACACGTATGTAAGAAAATATATAAATAAATTTAAAAAATACAAATCACTTCATGGACCTACCTATTTCAAAATATTTTTATTTTCTCTTTGGACATACAACAAAAATTTTATTATATAGACATATACATACAAGTAAATGTAGAAAAAGGAAATGAACGAAAAATGAATACTGTTTTTGATGATTTTTGTTTATTTTCATGTCAATGCGGTTTCACTTCAAAATTTTTGAATACAAAAACATTCAATTAAAATTAATTTCAGTGTGAGAAATAAAATAATCATAACAAATAATGGCATTCAAAAACTTTGAAGTCAAATTTTTTGTTTGTTTCCTTTTTCTACATATATTGTGATTCATTTTATTCTCTCACATATGTATGTATGCATATATACATATATATCCATCATTGTCATATCAACACTTGTTTCACAATCTTTCACGAAGGTTCATTAAAAACTAAATGTTTTAACTTACTAAATTTTATTATTTTATATATTTAAACTATCATAACTCAAAATCATTTTTTAAATCCAAATTGGCAATTGGCTTTTGACAATGATACTCAATGGTTAAAAAAAAACTGCTGCTTTTTATATCTCAACACCCAGAAAAAAAAAAAAGTTCTGTAGACACACTCATGCAAAAATTCTCACAACAAAAATATATTTAGTGTTTCCTAAGTCATCGTAAAACATTCCTATTTTATTGATGTATAAAAGTGTACCATAGTTTATTGATAGAATCTAAATGAACCAAAATATCAGAAAAATGCCTAAGCTAAGTGGAAATATGACCTTTTAAATTTTGATAAATGTAACCAGTGTTAAATGTCTTAAGTAGACAAGATAGTGGAGAAAAAAACTTTTTTTCTAAAACCTGTCTCAAGCATTCACAACTACTAAACCTTTCTTCACACTCAAGAACAAAGACAGGAGAGCGATCTTTTGAAAAGAAAAAAATTCTTTTTTAAACGTAAAAGCCTCATATAAGTTGGATGTCTTGGCAGATCAAATGACTAAGTCAAAGACTGAGTTTTGTTCAAATGAAATGAGAAACAGTCGTTGGAAAAAAAAGACAAATCTAAATCGGACTGATCATCATTAAAATATTTATTAAGTAACAAGTCTGCACAAGGCCACATGTTCAATATGCCCTTAAGAAAAAAATAGTTACAAGGGGAAGAGAGGTATCATAGATATGATGTCTCCAAAAGTACAGACACTTTCATTAATGGTTTTTGCCAAAACATTTGCTAACATGGAGAATTTTTTTGTTTTGATCATCTTTTCTCAGAAAAATGACAACCTGTCACCATTTTGAAGATTGAAATTGAAATACATTTGAGAGACATTTGTGTAAATGAGCCAAAATCATATTTGGAGATCTTAAATGCCATGATGGGAAATGTCTGGAACATGATTTTTTTTCTAAATCTTTAAAATTGAAATTAGTTTTATATTTAAGTTATTAATTCATAAAATGTTAGGAAATATCTTTTACACCTTTGCATTTTTGAAGCCATCTACATTTAGATGAATTTGTTGATTTTAAATAAATCTGATATTGATGAACATCAAATTCTTTTCTATTAAAAGCAATCCAAGAAACTTGTTTGCTAGTAAATGATAATCTAAAGACAATTCTAGATCAGGCCTCCAATAATTAGATTACCTTTTTGAATGACTAAACAAGGAATTAAAGAAAAATGTCAGTCAAGAGAACAAAAAACTCAAAATATTAAATCAAGTGGAAAAATAGACTGACTGAGAATAATATGGAATTTAAATATTTTACCAGTTGAGGTGTTGATTTTTCTAAAAATGAAAACTGCCAGTCATAAAAGAATTGGTTGAAATCATAAAGCTTTGCTTATAATACTGTGAACTATGTTAAAGTGCTTTTATTCATGAAATACAAAAGTGAATTTATATTCCACTGACACTACGAAGTGCATAAATAAACACCCAAGATTATTATGACCTGAACTGATTCAATAAAGGCACAGGTTGAAATCAATCAAATTAAGACTGTTGAATTTAAATTGCTCATGTATTCCAGGAATACTGAAGTAAGAAATTCTTTTGTCTTATTTTTTAGCAGGCCGAATTCTGATTGCGTGATGATTAATAAAACACCTTACCTCAACTCATAAAATGATATTTCACCAAGTTTACATGGAGACTGCTAATGCATGTATTGTAAATTATTATAACTAGAAAATTTTTAAAACATTTTAAAATCTTTTCATCTCTTCCCAACATGACAAGATTTTTAGTCATATAACTTATCTACTGGTTTTTTAATCTAAAAATTTATAGTAAATCAGCAGAAATATTTGTGGGTTTAGTTGAAGAGTATGGTTTAAATAAAGGGTTAATACTTACATGTATATCATTAAATCAGAAGACATTTTAACAAAGTAAACAATTAAAATCCATCTGATTTTTTTTTACCAAAATCAGCTTACATTTTCTATGAGAAGTTAATTATAACTGAATGTTAAAGAAAATTGTGTGGCTTTTAGTTGTGATTTAATGAATTTTGAGATAAGAAATTTGGGGCAAATTATTATAAAAAGCTACTTTATGGCTGGTTTAGCATTAAAGAGTTAAAAGAAGAACAACAGGCAAGTTGATCATATTTTAATCAGCTCTTGAAGATCACATTTGGAGAATCAGATATTTGCTCACTGGATAGAAATCTTTTATGAAGATAATAAAAAGTGTAGAGACCTAAGCTGAAATGTATTGCTGAATTTTTCATCATCAAAATAATGGTCAGTTCCACACTGTTAATAAAAATGTTGAAATCTGTACAGTTTGAAGAAAGGAAGCGACGTTCAATTTACAGACTGGCTTCAAGAATCAGCCATGATTCAAGCACCAAAAAGCAAAGGGAAGGTGCTGATAATTATCTTAAAACAAAATCTCAAAACTAATTCATCTTAGTTTCCTGTTCCTTCTCATCTGGAGGTGACTTTTTTTTTCATAAAAACATAACAAAACACATTAACTGTTCAAAGTTAAATTTTATATATACATATGTCATTATATGTATATGTGTCTGCTTGCATATATGTGCAATTTAACTGAGTGAACATGTGTGCATGTGTGTGTGCACGCTGCACACAGTTATATGTTCACACACTATATATATATATATATATATATATACACACACACACACACACACACACACACATACATACATACGCATGCATGCATGCATACAGACACCTGCATTTAGAGGAAGCTGTTTTCTGAAAGTGACTGCCACACACTGTTATACAGGTGAACCAAGGGAGGAAGAGGAGGGAGTGGAGCAAGAGAGAAAATGTGTGCTGTCATCTGTGTCTCTCTTTCTCTCTCTCGAACAAATCCTCAGTCAGTGACGTCATATGTTGAACTGTTTCCCTGAGGTAGGGAACACATCTCACATAACACTTTGCTTGGGTGGTTAATAAATGTGCAGTGAACACAGGTCCACAAACTGGATTCAGCTCCAAAACTTTGGGTCCCTGTGCTTGCCTCAGCTCCCCTTGTACTGCTAGAATCATTCTCTGTGTGAAGAAGAGTAAAAAAATAAAAATAAATCCAACAGAATTTTAGAGACACTTAGAAAGCAATTATTTACCTTATAAACAAAGTCTAAGGTTGAAATTCAGATTTTGCAAACACTAGACAATAATAAAGTTTGAACAATTTCAAGAATATATAAACATCTGAAAACAAAATTTAAATAAAGGAAGATTTGGTCATGAATAAAAGCAAAATTTTTGCATAACATCAAGTCCAATGTCAGATTATATAATTATAACTAACAAAGAATATTCAATATCTTAAAAGAACCTAATTTAAAAATACATCAGTGTAAAACCATAAAAAGAAAAGATATCAATAAAAGTTACACTTGCAATTCAGGGGCCCACAAAGAAAAGGTTTTAAAATTGAGGGAAAATATGAAGTGAAGTCAAGTCTAATTACCATGTGGTGCCATCATCATTTCCACAGTTGCCCATTCTTCACTCTTTTTGAAATGAAGAGCAATTTCTTCATTCTTTGCTTTTATAGCTTCAAACAGGGTTGAAATTGTTGGCTGAAATCATATTAACAACATTTTTATTTATTGAACATATATAGACTTTCCAGAATCTATTGTTAGAAATGGTCATAGATACCAAGGTGGACTTGCTGTCATAGAAAATTTCTTAATTATCAGGATTTATCAACTGAACCTCATAATTAACATCTGCATGTCTAATACTCAATCCACTTATTTTTTTTTCCCCGGGGATAAATTACTTCCAGAATAATTTTTCCCGCAGAAAACATTTCTTTCATTCTTGTAAAATCTCTTTCACACTTAATATAGATTTTTAGAATATATCATAAGTAAGAGATTATAAATATAAAAGGAAAGCTTACTTAAGAGTAAATAAAAAACACAAAAAACTGATCTGCCAGAAAATTTATTATTCTTACCCTAAGAGGTAGCATGTCACTAGAAGCAAGGAATATCAAGAGATGAAAATCAGACATGGCTTCCAAGAATCGAGAGGGAGAGAACACTTCCATGTACTGTGTTAAAGCATTGAAATCCTGGAGAAAATGAAACAAAAAAACATTGACACAAATCAATAATGACTTGTTAAAGAAATTAGGTTAGACTATTTCACCCTGCATCAAAAAATAACTAAAAAGAGCAAGATACCATGATCTTTTCTCTTAAAAGCAACTCTACAATAGTTAGTCAGAAACACATTCATAACTGTAGAGAGTTCAGTTATATAACCCTTACTAGAAAATAATAGAATAAAAACTTAGATTGATGAATTTTATTGGATCTGAATTCTAATTAATAAATATTACTTTTTCTCCCATGTGAGTGAATAATTCTTGTATTTAGGGATTTTTTAAAATATTTATACTCTTAATTTGCTTTGATTCTCTTCGAATAGATTATTTTCTCTATCCACAACAAAATTCAAAAAGCCAGAATTAACATTTATAAATGGAGAATAAAGTTTAAATATTTTTCTTATGCATATAAAATAGATATTTCTTTTCATCATTACCATCCAACCAATATGTAAATTTTTACAATTTTCCACTTACATTGGATTTATGATTTAATCTTAAATCATCAAATTATTGTAAGATTTTAATAAACTTTTTTGACTTTGACAATAACAATCCAAATGTTGTTAACAAAAAATTTTGAGAGCAGTTGACCATTAAAATGAACCTATGGGGTGGAGACAAGGAAAAAAATTCTTACTTGAATTTCTCCTAGGGTTTCTCGGTTTTCAACAGGGAAATTTTTATCATTGGCATCTGAGAAAGTGTAGAGTGGATTCACAGGAAAAGCACATGGAATATCAACCAGTAAATATTCAACAGGTAATGGTCGAGCTAATTCAGTTACTTCATTACCATATTTATCTTTCACCTAAAAACACGAGACAGAAGTGTAAAAAAATCAGCTCAAAACTTAAATCATTCAACCATAGATACATATAAGACTTTATATGGTTTACATAAACATTTAATAAATTAAATAAGGCTTCAAAATCCTTAAAACTGCTTAAATAACACTGGTTTACAAAAATAAATTTTTGGTCTGAGGCAAGAATGGGGATAGGTGTTTTTTTGTTAATTTGGGTGTGGTGAATTCAAATTTATAAATAGTTTTGCTCTATCACCTTTAGTTTTCTGGTTTTTAAATAGTCTCATTTTAGTATAAACAGAGAATATATGTGCATATTTCAAGAGTTGCAGCAGCTTATAACAGATAAAACAGGATAGATAAAGAACACTGATTGAATCAATATACTTGGATGACACAATTACACAATTCATAGAACCGCAGACAGTCAAAAGTGTTTTCTAAGAAGATCTGGTGTATTTTGCCTCCGGGATGCCACGCAAGAGCATCCAGCAGAAGTCTCCCATCATGCCGGGGTTCCATTTGCCTTGATAGTTGCTCTCCATCTTCGTAACGTCTTGGTGGAATCTTTCTCCATGCTCATTACTCACTGCTCCAAGGTTTGGCGGGAAGAAGTTGAGATGGAAAATCGAGAAAATGAATCTTGAGTGACATTTGGCACCCCATATCCTCGTAAGACTTTAGCATCTTCTCAATACAGGTTTGGTAATCTGGTACGCGTGTGTTACCAAGGAAGCCACTACAGACTGACTTGAATGCTTCCCATGCTCTCAGTTCCTTTAAGTTAAGAAGCTCCTCAAAATCAGTATCCTTCAGCACTTCTCGGATCTGAAGTCCGACAAAGATGCCCTCTTTGAGCTTAGCAGCACTAAGACCTAGGAACACAGTAGACAAGTGATGGAAGGCAGCACCATTTTTGTGCAATGCCTTCACGAAATTCTTCATCAAACCGATCTTGATGTATAGAGGAAGAAGAAACACCTTATTCATGTCCACCAGATGATTCTCCTTGAAGCTGTGTTCACCAGGAACAAAAGTGCTTCTAGACCCCCAGTCTTTCTGCTTGTAATGCTGGGATACAGATCAACTATCCCAGAGACAGAGAAAACAACAGTACTTTGTGAAGCCCGCTTGCATACCCATAAGAAGACCAACGACCTTATTTGTTCCGATTCCTGAAACTGGTGATCCTTACATCTTCCTGGACTAGGTTCCACTGTTTAAGCTGAGAAGCCAAGAGCTCTGACTGCTGTTTTGACAGATATGAATCACGAGCAAGATCATTTAGGTTTTCTAGCGTTATCCAATGTGGCTCATTGCCACTTGATCCTGAATATGTAGACTCAATATCTTCCAAAGATATTGACTTGGCAGAATCCTCCCTTGAAGGCATTTCTTCATCTGATAAGGAAAGAAGATCCTTATTTACTGGAGGTGTGGGTACAGGAAGATCATCTGAATGGGGAACGGGTCTCATAGCAGATCGAAGGTTGGGATATTTGATCTTTTTCCTAGAAGATGCATTGAAACCAGTTATATTAGTTAAACAAAAATAACAATCATCTGCGTGGTTTTGCGGCTCTTTCCAAACCATCGGGACTGCAAAGTTGAAAGCCGCTTTCTTGCCATTAAACCAAACCATGCAGTTAGTCCATTCTAGTAGGGTTTACAACAGATGTGCGGAGCCCAAGACTTGTCCTGATCACCAATTTTACAGTCAAAATAGTGAAAGTAGGCGGTTCTGAGGAGGGAAGTGATGGTTCGACGCCATGCAACTGTTGTGAAGTCCCCACACATGTAGCAGAAAGAATTGGCCTTGTTGAGGCATCCTCGACATTTTGATGTGCTTGAAGCCATTGGAGAATCTGAAAATATAACAAAGTAAAACTAAATGTGCATTTGAAAATGTAATACTAATATTTAGTAACCCAAAAGATGTGTAACACGATAGTTGAGGGATACCAACCTCCAGCGCCGCCTGCGAGACCTCTTCCAATGACTGCCAGAGTGCGGATTGAGACCTGCTGCCTTAACTGTCAAAATCCGTCTTGATATATATATATATAAATAATGTAATGCTATCACTAACATTTAGTGCATAATAACTAAAAAATAAGCCCCAAGTCTCACAATATTAGAATTAACCCTGAATTCATATACGCCTTTATGTACCATATATGCACAAAATGCACACTATGCATATCTAAAGAACTAGAGGTGATGAGTAAAAACTGATTTCAAATTTCAATTCAGCACCCTCAAATTAGGTAACAACGGGTATTTTTATGCTTGCCTCAATTACTTTGTAAACTAGTGTAATTGTAAGTTGTTTTCCTTTGGATTAGGAACACTCTTTTTTGAGAGATTAAAAGAAAAAGGAATAGAGAAACATAAAAGGTTTTGTCCTTTGTGCAGTGGCAGCAGCCAACAAATTTTCAGTAAAGAAACCTGTATAAGAGAAGGAAACAACTTGTGTCTGTGCCAGTAAACAAAGGACTACAAATCTAATAAATGTACACTTAAATACCAAATTCAACAGTAACAACTTTAAGATAACTCTATTTACAAAATAATGAATTTAAAAAAAAAAAAAATGACTATATTTTTAGTGCATAAATTCACAAAAAATAAAAGAATTAAACTCAATGAAAAATTTTATATTAAACAGAAACATCTTCAGCTATTACTTCTCAGTTTTCAAGAGTTTCTTTTTTAAGAAATAGAGGCATACCTTCATACACATAAAAGTATGGTAATATTTTACTCTAAATATGTTTTATATTATAAAGCAAAATAAAATACCTTGTAGAAGACATCAGGAACAAACTGTTCACTGGAAGATTCTTTTACATAACCTAATTCTGGGGCATCTTTTGTAGGAATGAGGCAATCATCTCGAACAAGAGCCATGCACTGGTTAGACACTTGGTAGCCCTCAAAGTGAACCTGGTTTTTATTATCTCCAGTCACAACCACAGTGACAAACTTAGAACCAAATTTCCCCTCTTTAGAGTAGCGACATGGATTGGGGTATTTATTCTGGAACTCAGCAGCCATAATGCACTCCTCAGCACTTAAAAAGTGTGAATCCTACAAATAAATACAAAAAAAAATTATATATATCAATTACTTCAGCTTAATATAAAAAAATAAAATAAATCACAGAAGAGATTGAGGAAGGGGGAATTTTCAGTAATCAAAGCACTATTTTATAAACATTCTTGTCAATGCCAACACCTCACAATATGAAAAAACACTATTATAAAATGTTAAAGCTTTCACAATAAAAACAAAAATTCTGTAAAATTTTTGAAAATGTCTTTACAGATAATTCAGTTAAATCAATTACCAAAATAAACTATAATTCATAAAGTGATATATTTTATCACCTTTTGCTCATGTAGATAAAAATAGGATTTACTCATTAATTTTTACACCAGCTTAAACATACATACAAAAGGAAAGGACAATTCAGAAAAATTAAATTGACACCAGACATGCCACATAAAAATTTAAATAATTGAAAGAAAAAAAAAAAAAAAAAAAAAAAAAATTAAAGAAAAACATAAAGGGAAAGAAACAATTTGTTTATCATCTGAATGCCTAATCATAAATAGAAAATCAAACAGTATCACTATTGAAAACAAATTTCAGCTGAATAAAACTGTTTTTTTAACATTTACATCTTTTAATATATCACATTCTGATGAATAGAGATATATTGTAATAACCCAGATGTATATTGACAGTAGATGATTCTTGAATTAAGCTACTATATATATATATAGTTATAAACTATTTGTATTCTGTTGATGTCATATATTCCTGGTGAAATATGTCAATTATTCTTAATTGCCTACTCTATATTCCAAACTATATATATTTATGAAATCATTTGGACCACCAAATAAGTTACAGCAACTTTCTTAAAGCAAATAAAGAAATATTATGAAAGCTACAAAAGATTAAGAAAAAAATAGTTTATTCCTTACCGAATTGCCACGAAAATGCTTTACAGTAGCTTTTTTCAGATCATCTGCAACCAAATCGGTAAAAATCCAACCAATGGGAGAAAGGCCAAGTTGTTCTGCCACATCATTTACCAAATTTTCTTTATCATCATCTAACAACTTGATTCGATTCCTGGAGCTTTCCTAAATGAAAAACATTTTCACTCATAAAATCAAATTCATAGAAATTACAAAAAAAAGGCCCAGACCCTTTTTTTCATTGAGAAGTAAATTGAGGGCGAAAAAAAAAAAGAAGATATTCCTAAGAATACACTGCATAATACTGCCACTACTAATGCTATTTGTATCTTTTTTAATTAAATAAAAAAAAATCTAAAAGAAAAAATACTTAGCAATATAATGCAATGGCCAATACAGCAAAAAATCTTATCACAAAGAATTTGACTAAAAGAATGCAACATCACAGTTTAAAGATGCACAAAATGTATATGGTAAATAGTTTTATATATAAAAATTTAAACTGTTCTAAAAAAAAAAAAAAAAATAATAAAAAATAAAAAAAAGATGAAAATAATCTATATATATATATATATATATATATATTACATGGTAGTGTCTGTGAACTTGGGTTTCATGTTTACACATTTGTCAAACAGATTGAAGGGTTTTCAAAAAGGACAATTAATACAGTTAATTTTTTATTTGAAGGGTAATTTTGTTTGAGTATATATGTGCCTTACCAGGCCATTGGCCTAATGAGTAGAGTGTTTGTAAATGGTCCGAGAGTTCAGGGTTCAATACCAGGTCAAGTCATACCAAAGACTCAAAAAATGGTACTTGAGGCCACCTTGCTAAGCATTCAGTACTTATAAGGCGAGGATCAAGGGTAAAGTGGAGCAGTCCTGAGAATAAAATAGCGCCCTCCTCTACGCCTTGGTGTAGTAGCTAATGAAAAGTAACCTTCAGATCCCCCTCGACTAAGGTCGAAAACTTTACTTACTTTATATATGTGCCTTAGTTTGAATGTTAGTATCTGTGCTTTGAATGTTAGTATCTTTGTGTATTTCCTGTCACTCACACATATATAAATTTGTGTATTTAGTGGCATGGTTCTTAACATATATACACATATTTCTGCAGTCTGTTTTTCGGAAGGGGTGAGGCAAAGGAAGAGAATGTGAGAGAAGGGAAGAGTGGGTAAGGAGGTGGTGGGGACAGAATTATTACACTCAGAATGATTTCTTTTTCTCTTGATCCTACTTAACTTTCTGATTGATAAAGGTTTATGATGTGAATATGAAATAACTGTTTTGTGGTGAATCTTATTGAGTGATGATGATGATTAAAATTAAAATCATTGTCATGTTTATTTTTTTATTTTTTTTAAATCATTCTTTATTTCTATAATGATGAAGATTGTGATGTCAAGGGTTATATGGTGAAGTATTTATGGTCAGGTAGTAGAAATGGTGTCTGACTATACTAGTGGGGGCTCATAATGCAATAATGTGGAAAAAATAGTGCTTATAATTGACAATACTAAAAATACTACTTATATTTACTGGCAGTACTTGTGGGTGATCATTATATATATATATATATATATCCATCCAACTTAACTTCCCCCCCCCCACCACCATACACAATCATTGTAATTCTTACTATCTTTTATCTGTTAATGATCAGAAAAATTTAGTCAATCTATTTCATAGAATGAAAAAGCTTCAATTCATAAAATCAAAACTAACAAAAATAATTTTTTTCAAGAAGTCTAATAACTAACATTTTCTTAAGTTTCTAAGCAAAGTATATAAAGAAAGTTCATCTTACCAGAAAGAGATATAGATAATTACATCTAACTATGTATACACGAATGGAAGACTGAATATTTACCTGTGGAGGTTCATAAATAGCAGCTATGGTTGCCTTGATTCCTAAAGGCACATCTTTATGAACCTCATAGTGTCCATACAAAATTCCAAGCCGCTGCCTGCCAGTTCTGCGCCAGTAATTCAAAAAACGCTCAGCAATTTTAGGGTTTTCAAACATTATGTTATCAACATGTCGATATGTCTGCAACAACAAAAGAAGTAATTTCTTTTCACTTTGTTCAACAGTTAAAATAAGACTTATCAGACACTTAGAAAAAAAAAAGCTTTATGAAATGACTTGAATCAATTTCCAAAATGCGTAAAGAATTATGAAATATTGATATCCCTTGCAAATTAAAACATTTTCATAGTTTTCACAATTTTTAGATAACTGTGATTTTTATCTTGAGTTATAAAAAAAAAAAAAAATCATGCTTAGGTGAAAACCTTATTTTTATTTTAATGGGTTTCAGGAAATTAGAAAAAATAAATAAAAATAATGCATGAAGAATAAAAGAAAATTTGTATAGAACCTGTTTATAGACTTTTCCAACAAATAAAGCAATAAAAGAATTAAATATGGAAATATTTAATGTATACATCCAATTTGATTCTCTAAAGTTTAAAGCAAAAACCTTAAAAAACAAAAAAAATTGTGGATGTCTTCTTCTTTATTGAAAAATAAACACTATAAACACTAGGATCAAGGTGGGGGTGGGGGGAATTAAAAGTAAGAGAGGCAAAGAAGTGAAAAAAAAACAAAACTGTTTTTAGATGCCATAAGAACTATTTTTTAAACAGACAAGATAAAAATGATATCTTTCATTGTTGATATAGCAGATCAATCACAAAATCAGAAAAGAAAAAACAGTTCAAGATGATTATACAGTCAAAAATCTTTGCAAAATCAAGAAACTTGAAGATAAGAATTAAACTATTCAAATAAAAGTTATACATCAAGAAAAATAATTCCCTGATAATTTCGAAATAAAATTTTATTAAATTGTATAATAATGTACCTGTCGGTTCAAAGTGACTGCATTTGGCTGGCATTTGGTACAAATACCACCTGGCCAGGGAGGATGTTCATTGCAACCAGATTTTATTTTACAGCTAATGTCTTCCAAATTGGCAAATTTCCCTCTAGAAAAAGAGAAAATAATTTCAAATTTACCACAGAAAAAATAAACAAAAAAGAAAACTAATGCTATCTTAAAACAAAAAAAATGTTGATTTTCAAGAAATTTATAAAAAGGGTTTTATTTTTATGTCATTCATCTTGTTATATACTCACATAATAAATATGCTTATATACACATATACATGTTCATGCAGCATCACAACGACACAATAATAGACAGACGCACGATGATAAAGACGCAGTGACAAAGACAGACGCCGGATAAAGACGCAGGAAGACTTCTTTATAATATATTTTACCTCACATCTTTATTTGTAAGTTTCGAAAGGGCTGTTCCAAGTTTGCGTGTGAGAGAGAGCTGGAGACCGAACATTACTGAAATATTTTGACCCTGAAGTTATGGCCGTCAGCGTTGTCTTTCTTGTTCTCCATGGTTGCTCAACCGGAGCACTGGCTTTCCTTACTACATCTCGTCCACCACCTCAACTCTACTCGCCTGTCTCCACTGGCTCGTTGAACTCAACTGCCCAGAACTCAACTCGTCGGTCTTATATTACCTTCAAACTCCCACGCGCTGATATGGACACGCCTCCACGACTACTTCCGATATCTGGGGACCGGGATGTGTCACTTCCGCTTTCTTTGGAATGGCCTGTGTGAGCGTCATCGAGCGGAAATAACTGTCATCCAGTTCAGAGGTCACTCTCTTCCGGTGCGTCAGTCTATGAGTGTATAATGGGATCTTTTTTACCTCGTCCCATTTCATCAGCCAATTTCTGCCCACGCGATTTCCTCTCATAACTGCCACTAGAATGTGTCACCTCCTTCCAGTGCATTACCTTGAATGGCATTTTTGGCCGGGTCAACAGGTCAAAACATAACAATCTGTCTGTGGCAATAAAGGGTGGAGGAGATGCCTTTACATGAGGCTTTACAATTACAACAGACAAGATAAGCCAAAAACGAAATATTAAATTTCAAATCGATACAAGATTTATAGCTATTCTTTCAGAAAAAAATTGGAAATATAATAAAAAGATAACCATAATCATTTATTGCCAAAATTAAATAAATTACATGTGTATAGTATAATTCCACAATAAAACAAACCTCATGGTTATATTGGTTTTTGCATCAAATTCAAAAAGCATGTCACATGTGTCATGTTCTATATCTGATATAATTTTACAACAATAGAAGGTGGCAGAAAATAATTACATATATGCTATTTATTCAAATTAAACATTTCTTTGGAATTGAAGGACTAGCCACATTCATAGATCTGTGGTGGAAAAAAAAGCTATCAAAATAAAAAAAGACCAACTCACTTGTCGACTCCACCAGTCAGCTTCCGCAGATATGAATGAAATGACAAGAATTTAATTGGAGGGTTACATTCTTTCAACACCTCTTCATCATAAGGCTACAAAAGAACAATTAAATTATTCCATTACAACAGCTGAAGATAAAATTCTTCCATTCCATAATATGACTGTACAAATTTATAAATATATCCCATAATAAAAAAAGCTTGAATTGACAATGTCAATGTCTAAGGAGAAATAATTTAGTTATGTCAGCATCATCAATATGTGCTGATGACAAGATTTTCCTCTCTTCATCTGTCCCTATCATGCATTGTTCCCAACAATCCTCAAAACTACATCAAGTCCTTGCTAGTCTGCCAACACGCATCCATGAGTAGGAGTCTATAAAAAAATGTTGCATATTAGTTTGTCTTTGTTTCTCCAGCAGTTCCCAGCATATATTGTTTCTCAAACTTGGATGGTTTTAGAGATGGGAAGTAAGGGGCTGGACAGCTGCTATTTTGGGAAGTGTTGATTCCAGGATTTGTCCCAAACAGCACATAGCATTCAAGTGGTTCCCATCTATTTTACAGTAGTATTGACACAGCCAGGAAGAAATCCATTTTTATTTTATTGGAGAGATCAGATTTCAATATGATTGATAACCTGTTGATAGCAGTCCATGCCTTTGCTAGCTATATGCTGACATCACTTTCAGTTAAGAATTACTGTCAAGGTATATGAACTCAACAAATTTTAGAGCCCAGCAACATAAAGTGGAGATGACTGCTTATTTAAAACACACAAACTGTTTTATTTGCATTCACATAGAGGCCAATGCCTCCAGCCACTTTACCCAGGCTATGCAGTAAGGATTCAGCTTGAGCAAGTGCATTTGCAAGAATAGCTAGATCATCTGCATATGTAATAGTTTCAGCAGGATAATATCAGCTTCTTGCCTTTTTTAGTTAACATATAATGGAGCCTAAAATTATACAAAAATTAAACCTTATAAGCAAATGAAAAAAAAAATACAGATAATCATTAATGAATTCTTTTATTTATTGTTTATTAAAACATTTAAATAATAGAGCAGACTCAGGCCTGCAGCTTTGGTAGGCAACTATTCTAAGAGAAAGATAATTCAGAATTTAAACTGGGGAGAGAGAGGAAGGGAAGACTAACAAGGTAGTCAAATGTAGTTTTCAGACATAAATCTGGTAACACCTGCCATGACATTGATGCCAAGCAATATCAACCCTTGGACAAAATCAGTGTTGTGAACAGGGAAGACTTACAACAGTTTTCTTTATAACATTGCTTAGGCTTGTGCCAGTTTTCTTTATAACATTGCTTAGGCTTGTGTTCACATTCATATTCTCAAAAATCTAATGGGTGCCATCAATATTTATTAATATTATAGGTGCAATTAAAAAGTTTTGATCTCCAAGGAAACTAGATCAAATATGCCTTTTACTCAACTTTATGAATTTATGAAAACAAAGCAAATATAAAGTTTCATAAATAACTTATTTTTTTTTAATTTTGTAAATCAGAATAGAAAACTGTCAACACTTATTATCCAGGAGCGCTTTCCCATAGCGTAACAGTAAACAAGTACAAATTTTTATCATTGTGTAAAAACTGATTTGCATTTGGTACTTTACACTTATGTTTTAGTATCCGATTAAGTAAATAGCTATATAAGATTTCATTAGTTTTCCTTGTGTCACGTGGTCTACCACTGAGAGGAGAGAAATAAGGAATTACTACTGCCCCTCCGTGTTTGAATTAACAGGCCGCCAAAGACTGACCGTTAAAAGAGAAATAAGGAATGTAGGTCAACTTCGGCCGGCCTGTCAGAGAAAGTAAAGAATGTGGGTCAGGCTATCTGTACTCCGTAACCTCACTCGGGTGAAAGAGATAGTAGTCCGAACAGATCGCTTACAGAATGAAAGCCAACAGATGTTTACACTCTGTGACCGGAGGGAAGAAGATAGAGGCTAAATGATTGGCCAGAACCCTAAAGCAGAAGTGGCACCTTTCCGTCAGCGGAAATAGGGATGAAGAAAATCAGTTTTGGAACGGAGGCCGCAATGGACAGATAGGTGTGAACACTGTGACCAAGACTCCGGGTGAAGAAAGCGGAAAGAATCTTGGACAAGAGGACCTATGCCTTCAAGCCAGAGCTATATATATATATATAAAATTCTGCCAGCCCGTAAAAGAGAAAATACTCTCTGAAGGAACCCGTCAAAAAGCTAAGTACTGCAATTACATATTCTCTCTCTGTCTCCCTCAATTTAAAGAAGGACGAAAGAAAAGAAAAAAAAAAAAAAGAAAGACATTTATAGTTATGTATTATCTGCTGATAATATAGCTGACACATAGAATATGTGTATCCACGTGTGTATTAAAAAGATTGTTATATTTTAATGTCCCCACGTGTTGAAGTTTGTTCATTGTGTTGTCTACTGTCAAGTTGTCCGTTTCATGTTTGTTTTCAGCTTCTTTCGCCTTACGTTATTCTCACCTAAATTGTCCTATTCTTTCCTTTAAAAATATTATACGGGAAACCGGATTTGTCGACTACTATAGTTAATATTATCATGTAGAAACCTTCCTTTATCCTAGGGGTAGGAAGAGCTAGTGGCTTGGTGGGTGTGTGTGTGTAATGTGAAATTTGGAAACCCCTTGCCAGCGGCGGTCAGTCTAGCCCCAAATTAACCCCCACATAATATGCCAGTTCCTATATGCCTGAAAAAGGACTCTGAACAAGGATTTATTCTACGAGGGATCAAGTGCCAGACTGCCCCGTCTTCACACGTGCGAAAAATAAATTCCCGTCTTGGGATTTTAATAATTTTGCCGTCACACTTGTCTGTTTCTGAACTATGATTGATTTCATTCCCACTACAATTTAAGGAAGTGTGTGTGTGTGTGTGGGGGGGTAAAATGGTCTCACCTCCAGTGCAGCACAATGAAGGCACTTTCCCTGTGGTCCATGGCGACATCTGGAAAGTAGCAAGAAAATATTCAGAGAAAAAAGAACAGGTAACAGGAAGGGATAAAAGTTAGTTTAAAATCTATATTAGCAATTTGTTCATACAAAACAGTCAAGTTTAGCAACATTTTGAAAGAAAGTGTATAATTTGTATGACTAAATCTAGCAGCAGCCACCTGAAACATTTTTTTAAAAATTAACAAAATATTCCAGATTCACTCTTCTTCCAAGTAGAAACAGTAAACATTATTGTTAGTCTTATTCTATTCAATAACTTAGAAGAAATAAAAATATGCATGCTCTGAGAACAAACATTTAAATTTTCATGTAATATGTTAAATTAGAAAGACTCAAAAAAATAAACATAAAACGATCTTACTTTTATTTTATTCTAATTGATTTCTATACAAAATTATACATAGGGTTGGTTTAAATACATTCAAAAATAAAACAATATCAGAAATCAATAATGTAATTATTTACTAAACCCAATTTTAAAACCCGAATGCAAATTATCCATACCCATATACAATAAAAACCTTTAATTCTTTATAATATATATTACACAAATTATCCATACCATATACTATATAAACCTTTATTTCATTATAATATATAGTACAGTACAAGATTTTAAACACATTAATAACATGGGCAGTTTTGAGGCAAATCTAACTCGGCTATACTTTAATAGAGACATCATCAATCAATATGATGCTAGTGAAGATTAAATAATGATTACTTAATAACCACTGAGAATATAACATAAATAACAAAAGAAATGGTAACATTGTGGGTGAAAATTTTAGTTACAGACAAAAAATCTCTATGATAAGTGCATTTTATGCTTTAATATTTGCTTCAAATAGGATATTGTCAGAATTTTTGAAAAGGGAATGATAATAATTGCACTGTATATGAAAGCACATTTGAACTTTTCCACAAATAGATTTTTTTTAATAATCATCATACAAGTAGCACCTCGGAAGCACAACGAACAAAGCTATTCAATAAATACTGGCCAAATTTCATTCATTGAATATAAGAAACTTTCATAAGAGGCTTAGATTAATGAGCATCATGAATTTAACTTAGAAAAAGTTGAAGCAAGAATGTTTTTAAAGAAAAATAGATAAAAATAAAAAAATACTTAATTTGAACACTCACCTACAGAATACCAACAACAAATAAAATACACACACTCCAAAAATGATAAATAAAACAGAAAATTTTATTGCATCCTTCAAGAGGTTTCATTTACTTAGTAGTGTCTTTCGTTTCCTTCACATATTTATTAATATGAACAACTAAAGACTTACAACTGTTCATTGCGTTTCCTTTTGACTTTGCCATCTTCTTTCTCTAAAATTTGATCAACTGTATCAAGTACAATATTATTGTTGGCTTTGTGTACAGCAAATGTCCCAGTACTGCTACTACTGCTTCCATTATCAACTGGAATAGAAGACTGAGAAGAAGTGGAGGCGGAAGGGGACTCCTCTGACAATTTCTTGTGGCTGAGATTTGTCTCTGAGAAAAGGAAGAGCATGTCTCCATGACTGCAAAAACAAACAACAATCAGGTTTTTATCAAGCTGTTTTTCAAGTTTGTAATTATAAATTTTATTCAATATTTTCACTTTGACAAAGTACTGGCACCTATAAATTAATAAAATTATTGTCAAAAAGGTCCGAGAACCTATCTTATATATTTGGAAACAAATAATATATAAGCTAAATGCATATACTGCATGATATTTCTTAGAGCCAAAGAACAATTTCTAGTGCATGGAATTCTTTAAAAAATTCTAAAAAGCTCTCTCGCTTCAAGAAGCATGCAGTAGGGTTTTATCTGCAGTAGAATTATTTCAAAAACTCACTTGGATGGTGAAAATTGCAAATAATAGAAAAACATAAAAGAAAGAAAAAAATCAAAACTTTTATTTGAAAAATAAATAAAAAAGGAATTTTAATCAATGAATAATTTAAACATCTCCATTATAATTCTAAAGTCAAAGTGAACTTAAATTGGCAATAAATCAATCATAATTGAAAAATTTATGATTAAATCAAATGAAATTAAAAAATTATGATTAAAATTTTTGAAAAATGTGAATGGCTGGGAATCCACAGTGGTTAAAGCTTTTTAAAAAAAATTGTGATTGAAAATTGTTAATTTTTCCTTTGCTTCCTAAATTATTCCAAGACTGACTAACTTCTGTAATGTCCACACATTTCTGGTTCTACCTTTATCATTTACAGTCCAAACCGATTTCTAAATCTAAATAACTTTTCTTTTCTTGCAATAGATGACTTGATATGCAGTGCTAAAGGTCTTTGCACAGGCTCAATACTGTAATACATTGCAGAGGATTGGAATTAGTTTTCTGTTCACATCTTCAAACCACAAATTTAATGCTTTACATATTTCACACACAAAAGCTTTTGAAGTTGAAACAGATATATAAGCCTGATGTTTACTACAAATTTATGCAGCTTCTATATACAATATTTTCTTTTTCCTTATGTCAAGAATTTTTCAATTATCACACACATACACAAAAAAAATTGTATACGAGTTTCTTCTTCATACAAGGGTTGACTTTTCTGGCTGGCCCATGTCCTTTTTTTCCTTTACTTGCTTCTTAAATGGTGGCCAAACTCCACATTGCTTTGTTGCAATGTTCTAGTATAGAAAAATCTCTTGCTTGGAAGAATGAATACCAAAACACTTGTGTGCACATTCATTTTATAAGTTTCTTATCTAAGACATTTTTCTCTTTTTTCTCCTCATATAACTTGATTACTTTGTGTTACATATAGACCTTAGACAAGCAGGTTAATTTGTAGATTTCAAGAACAGGATGTGCAGCTGTGTCTTAAGGTAAACAAGGGACAGCAGAAATGCTACGTGAATAGCATAAGTGGGGTGCCAGAAGGAAGAATGTGTGGGCATCCAAGAAATATATAAGACAGAAGTTTTCAACCCCAAAAGGTCAGTCAGCAGAGTAGATATATCACACTGTGTTAGGCATTAGCCCAGGGCCAGGCAACCCCCCGGCTGAGAACCTGTCCTGTATCCATCTCCTGTGAAAGAAGCACCAAGAAGAAAATAAGAAATGGAATAATAGTGCAGTGAATTGCAAGGCTTACTCCTCATTTGACGGTGTCTTCTCTAATCACCGAATTGTCACGGCAAAAATACGACTGAGCCTACAAAAGAATGCCACCCAAACAAAGACCACCATACACTATGACTGGGCCTTGCTTAATAACAGAGATATTAGAGATAAATATGCAATAGCACTAAGAAACAAATTCGATGCACTACAGTAGAAGACAGAAACACATACTCCAAATGACAAATATGAGAATTTCGTCAACACCCACTTAGAAGCGGCAGCAGAATACATACTAACTAAACAAAGAACTAAATCTAGAATCGCATGGGAGAAATTAGCAGTTAGAGAAAAGCGTGCAGACATGAAAACTGCCTCCAAATCCAATAGAAAGAATCCAACTAACACAAATACCCTGAAACTTAAAAAAGCACAAAATGAATTAGCAAGCATATATCTAAAAGAACAGACAGAATACATAAAAAATCAGATTGATAAGATTAGAGACTCGGTTGAAGATAGGCAAAACAGGATCACATGGCAAATGGTAAACGAAGTGAGCAGAAGGAAGAGCACTGCCAAAGCTAAACTGAAAGCTACTAACCAACAAAAATGAATACACCTGTGGAAACAGCACTTCAAGAATTTACTCAGAAACCCTCCGAAAGTTACACATGAACCAATCACGAAAATTATAATATAACCATATTATTTGTTGACTTTACCAAGGCCTTTGACTCCATTCACAGAGAAAAGATGGAGCAAATTCTACTCACTTAGAGCCTACCAAAAGAAACCATCACAGCCATAATGATTCTTTATAGAAACACCAAGGTAAAAGTCCGTTCTCCGGATGGAGACACAGACAATATATTTTTAAGTGATTAGGGGGTATTGAGGGGTGGTTTTCAAACAAGGGAAGACCTAGCATGTGAAAATATTAAAAGTCGTAATTGATTTAAAAAGAAAATCAATAGTGAAGAAGAGTAGCACATGGATGATAGAAATTTTTGGTACAGTTTATTTTGGTTGTTTTGCAGCATGTATGTCAATCTATAAAGCCATTGCAATATACTATTTTGAGCTATGAATGTAATGTTCTTGAATTTGGTGTACTTCTCCAGTAACTCCAGGTAGGAACCTGTAGAGCAAATGACTGGTGCACTGGTTATGAGTGATCCAGGCAAGTGTATTGCCGGAATGACCAGGATCACAGGGTTTGTGACCAGGATTTTTAGACCAAGACGTTGGTCCTTTTATGTTTAGTTCCCTCAAGAAATTGCAGATGGCTCTGTGATTTTCTTTAAAATGAGAAATGTATTTGGACTGCATTTTTGATGTATGCATGTAGGAATGGCCAACAATGTGAAAAAATAGCATTGAAGTAATTTTAGATGATAACAAGAACAGGCAAGAGTTGCAAAATGAATAGGTTGTCGTCAAAGTTTTGTATCATAATTGTTTATTTTGTTGTCGTTTCTTTAGTATTTTTTGTAAGTTGTAAATACAGACCTTTGACAAGCTGGTTAGTTTGTGGGTTTGGTTTGGTTATTTAATGCAAAAGCCATTCTCCTAGAAGAACAGTAGTGATACTATTTAACCCATAGCTGGGAGGATAAGGGGGTTTATACCTTTCCCAAGGGTATTTGCCCGAAAGTGAATGTAATAGCGCAACTGAAGTATGAACTCGCGTACTACAATCCCGCAGTCCATCACTTTAACCATTACACCATGAAGACACCCCCAGTTTGTGAATTTCAAAAACAGAATGTGCAGCTGTGCCTTAAGGTAATCAAGGGACAGCAAAAAATATAAGATGGAAGTTTTCAACCACAAGAAGTCAGTCGGGAGAGCAGTCAGCAGAATAAACATGTCACACCATTTTGGGCACTAGCCCAGGGTGATGGGAGG